>JBBPOD010000532.1:0-17457 GCA_038091255.1 Tylopilus intermedius | reverse complement strand
GTATGAGCAGTTGTAGAACCTAACGTATTTTGAATCCACTCTAGTCTTATGGGAAGAGTTAATCGCCATCTCGTGATTGCAATGTCTCTGATTTTACATAAGCGAATGTGACTTTGAGTTTGAACGTGCGACTTGCACGCGTCCTTGAGCTGCTCAAATGTCTCGGATTCCCGACATACCTGGTTTTCACGTCCCGCGCGGTTCTGAGCAAGAGAACTGGCTCAAAAACCATGTAGCACGTCTGTGCCACCTCGACCACCAACGGTGCGTGGCGTGCCACCGCCCCAGTCTTCAAGCAAGTTCAGGCCCTTTAGATTTCCTGGCAGTCAGCCTGTCAGCTTCGCATTGCACCACCTGGCGGAGCTCGAGCGTAGAGAGTACTTGGCATATCCACCCTGTCACATATCCTACAGCTAAATCATTCATACAGCTACTGGGTGTGCGAGAAGTCGGACGGGGTTCGTGTCCTATTCTATCTGCAAACTGACCCAAACGGTGGAAGTCAAGTCGTATATCTGGTGCGTCCTACGTGTTTCGTCCTCACCTGGGTATCGACGCCACGCAGATTGACCGACACAACACCTACTATGAAGTTTCTGGGTTCTGGTTTCCTCACCCAGACAGACCCAGAGATTCGCTCATGGACACCATATTGGACGGAGAGCTCGTGATAGACGTCGAACCCACAAGCAAGAGGGTACGCCTCATCTCTTGCTTTGCGGCTGACACCAACCCTTTGGTGGCCTCCTGCAGGAAACACTTCGTTATCTGGCATTCGATTGTCTCGTGTTCGACAACGAAAACGTCATGTCGCGATCCCTTGACAAACGTTATGGGGTGCGTTGCCGTGATATGTCCGAGCATTCCAACTGATTGCCTGGATAGCGCCTGAAAGAGCGTTTTTATAAACCCTGGTGTAGAGCCAAGGAGCAGTTTCCTCAGAACATACTGTTCGAGTAAGTGATAATTACGTCTTCCCAGTTCATGCCTTCACTTGGCCGCAGCATTCAGGTCAAGGATATAAGCTTCTCCTATGGCATCGAAGAGGTATTCCGGCTTGTAATACCTAGGCTACAACACGGCAACGACGGCCTCATATACACCTGTCGGGAGACCCAGTACGTTCCGGGTACAGACCCCCATATGTACGTATGCGAGCCAAGGTTTGTTGAACTTTGATCACCTAAAACATTTCTCATGCAGATTGAAGTGGAAGCCTCCCTCGGAGAATTCGATAGACTTCAAGCTCGTTCTACGTTTCCCACCATCAACATCAGACCCATCTCAGCCCGAGTTCCATGCGAAGCCTTTCTTTGGCCTGCACGTGTACTGTGGGGAGGAAAGAGGTCAGCCGATATACGAGCCTTATGACGAGCTTTTTGTGGAGGACGATGAATGGGAAAGGTCAGTTTACGTGTTCGCTGCCAATGTCTGTGCGTGACGCTGTCTCAGGATGAAACTCTCTGGGGAGCAAATTGATGACCGGGTCGTCGAAGTACACTGGGATCCTGAGCTCGATCGATGGCGGATGCTACGGTTCAGAGACGACAAGCCTCATGGAAACTTCCATACGGTCGTGGAGAACATCATCCAAAGTATTGCAGATGGCGTGGAGAGATCAATGGTTGGCGCCCCGCCTCGCTTGGATATCTCCATTTCTGACATGTTTCTTATCAGCTCCTCTCTCGTGCTCCGGTGATCCGCAGTGCGTGGAAAGCGCGTCTTGGGCAACCACAGCAGAGCACGGTGAGCCAACCACCGCCGGTACATCCAGCGCCCAATGGTCGTGCTACACAAACTCCGTTGCCAGCCGTCCCATTCCGATACGGGCCTATGGCAGTCTCGCAGTGGAGCAAAGTATCTGGCCCCGCAACATTTGCAGGGATGAAAAGATAGGCGTACCAAGCTTTACTGGCACATTTATATCGCTCCGTCAAAACTTGTGCCAAGGCTTGCAATGCTCAAGTGTACCGACTCCTCGGCCACTCGTTCTCGCTTGCGGTGCACACCCAAACTCGATGTCATTCTTTGGGTCAGACCTTCGACGATGTTGCGCGCAGTCCTGTGCAGATACGATCCGTCATGAAAAGGCTAGCATGCCACATTCAGCACTACCAAGTACGTAACACACTCGGCTGTATGTGATTTTCGGGGGAGCAGGAGGCGAGAAGGTACTCGGTTGGGAAATGAAAACACTTTGGAGAACAAGAAACCAGGGACGTGAGCGTGATCTAGTCGTTACAGTGATGGGAGGGAGAGCATGAGAGAGAGCCGACTTTGCGGCTGCAACAACGGGAGCCAAAGACACTGTAGAGATAAGAGACAGCAAAGTCAGGGCATCAAAGGCATCGCTCGAGCGTAGATCGTAAACACGGCAAAGAAGTAAGGGCGGCTTCCCCAAGGCTGCCCATTCTCGCGCCAGATCCATGGGGAATTTTCACGTAAGTCATGAGGGCGGAACGTGAGAGTGCTAGGATGAATGATATGCAAGAGAAGGGATAAAAATGCATTAAAATTGAAGATGGGGTCGCATAAGAGACAACGTCTGAGATTGAGGGATCGTGAAAGGACACGGGGGATATCGCGGTGCCGGGAAGGCTTGGAGTCGATACGACTATTGGAAGAGATTTTGGTCGAGGGAGAAGGAATCACCCCCCATGTCCGCAAAGTCAGGCACGAGGGCGCGGTGTGACAAGCCGGGCGCTGATACTGAGCGCAGACCAAATATAGGATGCGCCTGCCGACCTCCCGCGCGCGATAACACAGACGGGAATGTAAAAGGATCGCCGTAGAGGCAGGACACGAGGTCCGCAGGACCAAGCTGGACGGTCTCAAGTGGAGCCGTGGACAGTTCTGGGCTGGACTCTACAGACGAGTCTCCACCATGACGACTGCTCTGAGGGGAGTACGGCGCGATGGATAAGGAAGCGAGCGCATCGAGGTATATGTTCTGTATGGGGTGTGAGACCAGAGACACGTATGAATGCAAAGGACGGACCTGCGTCGAATCCAAGGCAAAGCTGTGCACCTGGGGTGGCTCAGGGGAGCCTCCGCCGGCGGAGAGCGTCACCAAGCCACCCGGGGGGACGTCAGCGAGTTCGTGTGGGTCCTCGTGGGTCTGGTCGAGGTCGCACTGGCCGTCATGGACTCGCCACCATTCGATGTCGGCAAGTACGCGACGCTCGGCGGTGGCGGACGGGGAGGTGCGACGGGGATGTATGGGTGCAGCGCGTGTGCGGAACGAGGAGGAGTTTGCAGAGGGATAGGGCGACGAGCGTACTGAGGGGGAGGAGAAGGAGCGGCGGAGGGAGGGCATGAGGGACAAGGCGGGTGGGAATCGAAGTGAGTCGATTTTATACTTTGAGGGATGACCACAATCTACCTCGGTCCACTCATCAATCCACGCTCACTCGCCGCCTTTGATGCTCTCCCCGTCGCTGTCGTCGCCGTTGCCAACGACGGCAACATCCTCTGGATCGACACCGACACCGACATCGACACCGCCATCGCTCGTCATGGCACCAAGTCGTACTCTCTCATTCACCTCAAACCCGGCGAATTCATCATGCCCGGTCTCATAGATACCCACATCGTACGCAGCTCCTCTTTCTCTCTCTCAATCCCGCTCACTCTCGGCCCAGCATGCCTGCCAGTTTCCGAACCTTGGCGTGTGCGCAGCTTTCGCCTCCCTATCCGTTTCCCGGGAACTTACGAGATCCTGCAGTGGTGGTGACCTTGAGCTGCTCGATTGGCTCAATACATATACCTTTCCTGCCGAATCCAAGTTCGCGGATTTAGACTATGCACAGCGCATATATACCGACGTCGTCCACCGCGTCATCGCGTCCGGCGTAAGCGACCCAGCGATCCCCTCGTCTAGCTGTCTAATTCCTCCCAGACGACGACCTGTTGCTACTATGGTACCTTGCACCGCGATTCAACCATGCGTCTCGCTGATATCGTTCACAAGAAAGGTGAGCCTAAATCTTTGCCGCCGAAGCATATTGACATCGCAGTCTACCAGGTCAGCGTGCTTTCGTCGGTGTACGTCTGTCGTCGTCCCATAGTCGCTTCCTTTCCTGATCCACGCCAAAGAAATGCAACATGGACTGGCACTGTCCTGATTATTACGTCGAGAAATCTGTCCAAGAGTCCGTCAGTGCGACCGTCGATCTCATACGGCACATACAGCGCCTTCCTCTGACGTCGGCACGAGAACCACTAGTCCGTCCCGTTATCACCCCTCGCTTCGCGATTTCTTGCACATCGGAGCTTCTGACCGAACTTGGCAACCTCGCTGAAAAGATGCCTAATGTCGCCGTCCAAACCCATATCTCCGAGAACAGGAAAGAGGTGGATAGCGCCTTGGAGTTGTTTGGAGCCGATTCTTACGCAGCTATATACGACAAGTTCAAGCTCCTTCGCCACAACACCATCCTCGCGCATGGTGTCTGGCTTACCGAGAAAGAGATGGACCTTATCGCGAAGAGAGGCGCCGGTGTCTCTCACTGCCCAACCAGCAACTTTTACCTCAACAGTGGAATGGCGAGGGTGGGTATGCTCTTGGACCACGGTGTCAAGGTTCGGCACGTTCGCGTCGTTTTTTGATCGCGTCTCTTATCGCTCTGGATGCTAGGTGGGCCTTGGATCTGACGTCAGCGGCGGGTACAACCCATCTATCTTGAATGCCATCCAGATGGCCAGCGTTGCTTCGAAGATGATCGCAATCCAATCCGAATCGAAAGAATTCAGTTTAGATGTTCCCGTACATTCCCATGATTGTGCAGACCCGGCGGTAGAACAGCATCACGACCAATGTGATTGCTCCCACAAGCAGGGGAGGTTCGCCAACAAGAAGCTTAGTGTCGCGACCTTGCTGTACCTCGCAACCAAGGGTGGCGCAGAGGTCTGTTGTCTAGAGGATCGTATCGGATCATTCGAACCAGGGAAGGCGTTTGATGCACTGCTCGTAAGCGTTCGAAGCGAATCAGGGAACCCTGCCATATGGAATCCCGATCTCGAAGATGATCACCCCAAATCGTCGAAACTCAAGCATTGGCTGGAACAGTTTTTGTTTTGCGGAGACAGTCGGAACATCAGGAGGGTGATCGTTCAGGGTGCGGTCATCGGGGGGCAGGATCATCAAACATGAAAGACCCAAGTTTTGCATACGTGGTGTATACAGTATAGAGAACGCGTTGGGTGCGAACATCGCACTACGACCGCGAGGAGATAGAATAGAACCCATGATCCTTAACTACCGAGTGGTGAAAACCTAAAGTCCATGTGGCAAGGCAGTGCTCTTGTCGTGCTTGAAGTGCCCAAACTCCCATTTGAAACAGTCCTGCCAAGGCCGCTCGTCAGCGTGTGCCAGATACGTGGCATGGAAATGTGGGCCTACGACGCAATCAACCTCTTCACGCGCTGTCGGCACCCCGTGCTCTGTGCCGTCCTTCACATCCGGCCACGGACCCTCCAGATCGAGCACTTTCAAAACCAAATGTTTGATCGGGTGTGTCCGCACATCAACGTACCATCCCAGTCTCGTTACGGTATCATACACGATCGAACGCCCCAGATGGCACCGCGTCTCGAGCGCATACCCCGCCTGCGCGCACAGCGACAACATGCCCGTACAAGTACCCTGTGGTATGGGATCTGCAGTGTGGTATACATGCGTGATGGGTACGTCTGGGAGATCTAGTCCCGGGAGGGACGGTGGCAGCGGGAGATGGAGTCGGTGTGCGGCCATGCGTTCGCCGGGGGCCTCGAACGCGACGACGGGGAGGCCAAAGGTGGCGCCTAGGAGCGCAGCGAGGCTCCCCCCGAGGCTGTGTCCGACGAGCCACAGTTGGGCGTGCGGAAAGAGGAGGCGCACGTTCCGGATCAGCTTCTGCGCGCACGTTCAGGTACGTCTGGGGGGCACGACGGACGGACTTACGATCCCGGCCGAGTAAAACAGGCTGTCTTGGCGGAGCGCGTCAGAGAGACACGGGTCGTCGCACCGGCGCTGGAAACCCGACCACGCGGAACAGTCACACACGGTAGAAAAGACCCAGGAAAAGTCGACGTGGGCGCAGCAGCACGAAAAGAGGAGGTTGTCGTTGAACTTGTCCTCTGAGGACGTGGGACCGAGGAGGGTCGTGCCTTTGATGGAGAGCACGAGGGTGGAGTTGTCGCGCGAGCGGAATATGAAGCCGCGCAGTCCGGTCTCGCCTTCGCCCCAGCCAAAGGGGAAGCTCTATCAAGGCTGAGAAATGAGCGCAGGGCGATCACGGATGGCACTCACACTGTTGACGTTCCACGAGGGATCGATGTCATACCAGTTGTCGCTCGACGGCAGCTGGTACGCGTTGGCAGCCATGCGTGCGAGCTGGGCGAGGGTCAGTCGGTCGGTGACGTCGGGACCGAGGACGGGGGTTTCGATCCACGTTACGGGTTCGCTCTGGGCTTGGTGGATGGACCTCCAGCGCGCATGTTCGAGTGCGTCGTAGGAACTTGGTCTGTAGACGGTCGTCGGGACTGCTTTCAGTGCGAGCGTGGGCTTGACGTGCTGCGGGAAGGAGCACTCGGAGAGCAAGGGTATCTGGGTATCCTGCGCTGGTGCCGTGACATGGTGGGAGAGATCAAACTCCAAGAGCGTTGGTGGAGACGACGCTATCGCAGTAGCGATCGGGAGCAAGGCTAGCAGCCGGGTGTACATGATACTCGGGACTCGGACATGAAGATAGCAGAACTACCTATAAGAAGGGCGTCAATGCCGACATGTTGAGCCTCATTCACACGGCACTGAAGCAGTGGGCGATATATAAAGAATACAATACGTGTACAGCGTGAAGAGGAACGTCATCCCGCCGGGTGGGCGAGGCTGGAAGAGATCCATTCGCGGATAAAAGTGCTGCTCATCTTTGTCTGTTTCAGGATCTCGGCGTCTTCGTGGTCGAGTTTGGAAGAGTCTGACGAAATGACGTCTATGACGAACGTGTGCAAGGGAGGCAGCGCCTTGCGGGCGCGTTCTCTGTCGACTGGGAGAAGGTGAGATGGGGGGCGAGGCGAGAAGGGACGACGTACTTGCAGCTGCCCCAGACAGGGTTTCCTTGCTGACGACGAGGGCCTGGATGTCGGGGTCGGAGCCAGTGGGACCATATACGTCCTCGAGGGCAACAAGGTCGTAGTCGAGATCGGGACGGAAGAGGGCGAGGAAAGCACGGGTCTTGTCTCGTCTTGTAAGAAAAGATTCGAGGAGATGGGGATTCGACTTCTTTTTGAGCAGTGCGTCGGCTGGATATATTTGAGCGCGAGAAGGGGGGGTAAGGGGGTGGTGTACCTGTTATACCGACGACGACCTTGCTGGTGGCGATCCACGCGGCCATGCTAAGGAGGATCTTGTGGCCTGCATGGAGATGGTCAAAGGTGCCGCCGAGTGCGACGACGGGATAAGAGGGCGAGGGTGAGGGCGAGGGAGGGATCGATTGGGACGAGGACGGGCGGGGATGCGATGGGAGGAAGGTAATGGGTACGGAAGCGAGGGCGTCTGGGAGGACGAGGTCTAGGAGGGGGAGGTGTGTGTGTGAGCGGGGGGGAGTGGAAGAGACGTACTGTCGTGCACACGGAAGCAGACGTCGATGGGAGCGGGAGTGGGGTTGAGAGTGGGAGAGGGGTTGAGGAGGACGGACACGTCGAGGAGGAGATTGTTCTGGTGGTGGGCGGCCTTGGATGCCTGTACGTAAACGTGTGCAAGCAGGGTCTGCACCTGGACCCAGGACTCGCTGCGGGGTGTCGGTGGGTCGAGGGCAAAGGCGTCGGAGACAAGGACGATGAGGAGCGCGTCGGATGTGGCGGTGGTCGCAGCGGCGATGGCAGGGTCGAGATGGAGGGGCGGGTCGAGGGTGTCGATGGCGGCGAGGAAGAGGGCGCGTCTGAGCATGGTGAGCGTGGGAATATACAGACACTCTCACTCACTCTCTTTGATGACCCGTCGTCGACCAGCCAGCCTCGACCGCGACGCACTCGCCCGTCGTGGCACCTCACAAGACCAGCCCCTCTCATCGCCACCCACCGTCTCTTCCTTCCACGTCCCATCCCACGCAGGCGGTATCCTCCCCTCTGCCTCCTTCTTCCGTCCCTCTCGCCCACCAATATCTTACTCCCGTCCCGCCTCTCCACAGGATCCCGACTCGCGTCCCACATCTGACTCGCCCCGTCTCGTCAAACCCAGTCGCGAACCCTTCCTTCCAATCATAATAGACCCACTTCCCTCCCTCTCTCTCTCCCCCACCCCCGAACCCTCCGATCCCCCGCCAAAACAAAACCGTCGCTTCTGTTTCGCTGTCTCTCGCGCGTGGCACAACCTCAGCGTCGACTCCACCCAGGATGTCCCCCTCACAACAACTCGCCAGAGTCTCCATCACTCTCGCTCCGTCAACGACACACCTCTTCCCCGCCACTCCATGTCGCATCCTTTCCTTCATATACCCTCAGCGAGACCTCCCTCCTCTTCCCCTTCTCCCAACATGTTCATACCTGACCCTCCAAAAACTCTCCCTCCCTTGTCTGCCGTCCCTTTAGACCCTACAAAGCGTATTTATCAGCTATATCCCTCCCGTAATCGTTTCTTCTGCGCCGGTCGTCTCTTGACGGGCGGCGATTCTCCTTGGGCCTTCATCGCCTCTCTTGCTGTCGTCGTCGCAATATCTGCTACTTGGTTCTCAACCACCTGTGTCTGGTGGTGGCACAATCAATCACCCGCAGTTGCCGCCGTGGGGGCTTACATGTGTCTCGTCACCGTCTCCTGCATGCTTGCCACAGTGAGCCCCTTCTACTTTATTTTAGACGTTACACATATACCTCCCACAGGCATTTCGTGATCCCGGAATCTTACCCCGTAATTTAGACCCAGACCCGCCCCTGCCTGCCACCTCCCCCTCCGACGGTGGCGTCAGAGTTCCCTTTCCCCGAGACCTCAAAGTCCGGACTGACACGTGCGTTTGCATTCCTCTCCCCACCTCGTAATCTTGACAGCGTGGCAGCGTGCGTGTCAAGTATTGCCAGACGTGCAAGACATACCGGCCACCACGTTCCAGCCACTGCAGATTGGTAAATCACTCCCTACAGTCTTTCTGTCCACAACTCACGCCACTCTAGTGCGATAACTGTGTTGACAACTGCGATCACCATTGCCAATGGGTGAATAACTGTGTTGGCAAGCGCAACTACACCTTCTTTTTCTCTTTCTTACTCTCGGCCGTGAGTCACTTTGCAGCAGCGTCGACAATGTTCTCATCCAAAAGCCAGGTCTTGACTCTTTGTCTTGTCATCTGTACATCTGCTCTCCATCTTTATCTCCTCACTCGAATGGACCACATCAATCTCCGCGACGCTCTCGATCGTGGTGTGGGTAGTGCAGTCGCATTTTCGTTGTCAATCCTAGTAGTGTGGCCAGTCACGGCGCTGCTTGCATATCACATGAGAGTGAGGATTGCTGCCTTGCTTGACTGGGTGACCCACTGACCAATGCATTTTAGCTTTTGCTACTGAATATCACCACGATCGAACAGGTTCGGGTCTAGATCACCGTGTTTCGAATTGACGATTGACCCGCCAGTGTAGATTAGGAACCAGGCACACAAAACATTGATCCCTGGCTCACCGCCTCCCAATCCGTTCACATTTGGTTCCTGGTGGTCCAACTTGGCCGAGGTGCTCTGTCGGCCGGCTGGCTTTTCATGGTTGGATGCTCATGCTCATGCGACCGAAGACAAGAGACGTGTCAATCCGGGTCTAGATGAGGCTGGCTGGAATCATGACGACCTCGAGGAAGCGAGACCAAAGGACGAGTAGGACATGCACTCTGCAGGTACTTAGATATTGCGTGAACACGGCATTCGTTCCGATAGCAACGCGGAGATGAATAATTGTATCTCCGACTAAAGAGTGGAGTTCGGAGGAGTCGGCATTTCTCTGGTGCGCTCCTCATCCCAACCGCTAGAGCCGCGAGGGGACGCCAGAGGTACGACGAGACCATCGTCCGTGTAGACAGCCGAGCGCTGAGAACGGTTTCTGAATTTTAGGTGCACAGCGATAGGATTAGGTTGTCCATTCCATAACTCGGCAAATTCGGAGTCACGTCTCTTGGTAGGGAGCTTATAATCGGCTCGAGTTGCCCTCCCAATGGAATCGTCCGCCCGGGACCCAAAGTCCAGCGAGTCTCAGCCGATAACAAGTGCATCCTCGAGGACCACAAGAAAACCTCGGCAGAAGAAACAGTCAGAGTCACAACCAGCCCCGGATTCAGACACCTCTTCCCGACGCCCTGGCCGTCGGCTCAGTCCAAGCGGCCCGTCCTGTCAGTCCTGCTCTGTCCGTCTCCATTCAGCTCATGACGTCCCCACAGCTTCCCGAAACACTGCGGAACAACCTCAAGACTACTCCCGGTTCGCTGCCGCACGTGGACCCACCCTACAACCATATCCTGGCGTGCATTACATGATGAACCACAACTATCACGCCAATCCTTCTCCCTTCACACAACATCACCCCACTGCCTCCTACTCCACAACACAGCCCATGAACGGTGCCAGCGCCCCAGCCATCTCTACCCAATACTATCCCATGCATGCTACTGCGTATCCTCCAGCACCACACGGATACGCTCCGTATCCCCAATATCCGCAGCAAATGATGATGTACGGTCCTTCCCGCCAAAACACGTCTCTCCCTGAACAACAGCAACAGCAGCCACAGCCACAGCAGCAACCAGTCGTCAGCGCGCCGTCCTCCGCTCAAGTTGTCTCAACCGCAACGACGGGTAAGAGAAAGCGAAAACCCGATCCGCCGCGGGCGAGAGACAGAGATTCCGATAATGAAGGACCCTCCACCGAAAGTGCCCCAAAGCCCCCGCCGCCCCCGACCAATTCCGCCCCTCCTGTTGACAGCAAGAAACGCACCAAAACGCAGCGCGCTTGCGATAGCTGCCGTAGTCGAAAAATCAGGTTAGCACACTGGCTTTTGACCGCATACATCTTACCCAATACATCGTAGATGTGATGTGCTGTCAGACTCTGACCCGCCGCTCTGTCAACACTGCAAGCAGTATGGCTTTGAGTGTACCTTCTTCCTGCCCATTACGGAAACACGTTTCAAAAAGAAAAAGCTGGAGGACGACCCTCCAACTGAAAAAGAAACGGACAGATCTGCTGACATTCAGCGAAATACATTGTCACCTCAGTCCGAAACTCAGATGGATCGCAGCGTTTACGGTCCGTTTGATAGCCGCATGCCCATTCTTCGAACTGACGCGCATTCGGTCCCAGGACCCACGAATGCTGTACACCTACTACACTCGCAGGCTTCGATATCTTCTCGCATATATGAAAGCTATGATCAACGGTATCATCACACGTGGGAGGTATCAAAGAACGGAGATGGTATCATATCGGTGCAGAGCACGCCTTCAGATGACAAGCAGATACCGCATCCCAAACCGATGGACTTGCGGCTCGATCCCGAAATCATTCAAAGACTCGTGAATGTCTATTTCAACGATATTTCCCCGGTACTACCCATAATCACTCAAGCTGAATTCCTTTCAAACCCTTCGCCGCCGCCAGTCTTACTCTATTCCATGTGCCTCGTGGCAGCCGCCCGGAGGGAGGTTCCACAAACTGTCTTTGACTCGATCCGGTACGCAGTCAACGGCGTGATTAAAGCAGACGATGTTCTCTCGACAGCATCCATCACAAACGTCCAGGCATTACTGATACTGAGCATGGTTGGTGACTGTCATTCACAACACGTGCCCAACGCATTGTCGGCATTGTGGATTCGGCTTGGCACCGCGATACGCATGGTAAGCATGGAGACCAAGAAGCAATGACGTTTGATTGACACACGTCCAGGCCCAAGATCTTGGCCTTCACCGAGCAGAGTCGGTAAAACAAAATATAGAACTTCGACGTCGGTTATGGGGTGTCTGTGTCATTTGTGACAGGTGGTACGTAGATCCTTGCGTTATTCCAGAATGCTGTTGACGAACACCTGACAAGGCTGAGTTTGACGTATGGCCACCCGTACATGATTGATGTACAGGATTGTGACGCACGTCTGCCGTCCTCAGGGGACCCAAATGACTTGTACATGGACGAACTCGTTCGATTGAGCGTGATACTCGGCCGCGTGTTGAAGACGATATACAGGTATGAGTGAATCAGAGGGCAAGTATTCTCGTCTGACCGAGTCGATTTAAAGTCCTTCTGGTTTGATGTTTACGACGGACGAAATGCTGTATAGTCTACTAGCTGATTTGGAGAACTGGAAAGCCAGTTTGCCAAAAAACCTCAAGTATCGAGGGCCTGATACTCCTCAAAACGCAGGTATGATGTGATCTCTCGTTCCTTGTAATCCACTCACGAATGTTTGCTCTTCTATCAGGTCTCCTGCATCTACTCTATTCATGTGTCTGTATGATATTCTGGCGTGTCTTTATGCGGATATCGTACAGCTGTCCAGCACATCTTAAATTTGGATTGACAGTGGAGACCTGGAGTGCTCTCGTTCAGCTCACCGGAGAATCAATCGACTGGCTCGATACTCATGAACAGATGTACGATGTATGGCTTTTGGTCGCATACGCTGCAACGTCGTGTGCATTGGTACAGGTATGTTGCCCTGTTGGCGCAGGTATTCCAAGCACCAAGCTGCATTCTAGTATCATACATGGGCTCGGCGACAAGACGTCGATGCCGCTGCTAAGCTGCGGAAACTACGCGATTGCGTACGGAGGTGGGAAGGATCAATATCTCCTGATCACATGTCTGCCCGACGAAAGGTTAGGATGTTGTTGGCTCGCGAAGCATGACTTATTGTGACTTTGCATGATTCAGACTGCTGAAATTATTGCGCTGCTGTATGAAGCAACTCAAGGACCTCCGTTGCCGCTCGATCAGCCGCCCTTACTTAATCCGACCGGAGGGGTGAAAGGCAAACCATCCCTGGGTGGGTTAGAATACAAGAAAGATCCCTCGCGTCCTGGAGGCGGGGTGTTTGTTGCCCACGGCGAAGCACGGCAGGGAGATTACGAAGGAGTACCTCAGGGTACCATTATCACGTCATCAGACGAAGAAACTGAGGGTAAGAACAGCATTTTGTGTCACCTATGACGGATGTGGTGACCTATCGAATAGAATTACTGGGCTGCCGAGGGTCGTCCCTGGTGAACATCACCCCGCTGACCGCCGGCCAAGCGGAAGGTGAGGGGAGCAGTACACCAGCTGCGTTCCCAAACATGAACCCAGCGTTGAATAATGTGACGGGCCAGACCCCGGGGAACGTGCAGGTGTTGAATGTACTTGACGTGGCCCAGGTGTCGAACACGTTGGAACAGTTTGCGATGGCGGATATTGGCCTCTTGGAAGGTATTCCTGGTGGGATGTTCGACTGGGGTGTGTACCGTTTCACGCGCTGTTGGGCCAAATATTTATGTGATGTGGCAGGGCAATGGGATTCATTCTTTGCGCGGTTCAATGCACCAAACCCAGCGAGCGACAAGGTTTTGCAGGGTGGCGGGAGCGGGTCGCGTCAAGAGGGATGAATGGAGAGAACAATATGTACATAAGTGATTGACTCTGTTAACTAGTCCTGTTTTCGCTCTTGTCCCCAATTCACTACTACTATTATTAGTCCACCTCCACATCTAATTCTATACCCCCTCAACACACGTTCCTTTTTTTTTCTATGGCCTGCGAGGCCCTTCCATCCGTAAAATGCTCCAGCTGCGGCCAGCCCGTCCCACTCGCCAACCTCGGCGACCACGTATGTCCACCCCCGAACCTACAAAAGCCCCCCATGTCCCCCAAGCTCGCCGCTACCTTCCTACCGCACCGACTGCACTCCCTCGTCGTAAGATCAATCACCCCACCCCGCAGGTCTTCCTCCGTGAAGCCATCCGATGGCGAACACATTTTGGCTGTAAGCAGTGATCCGTTTCAGCGACTTCCGCCAGACAAGTCCAATATGGTCAATCCAAAGGCGACCAATGTCCCCTTGCCAACAAACTCGGCCCCTCCAGCCTCGCTACCTCCCGATCGTGATCGCCCCCAGTTGCCAGGTGCGACTACTCCACCGCCCGAGCGCATCCCTACCCCACACCGAGACCCCATACCCCCCGCCTTACAACGTATCAGAAGACCTTCTAATGCCAGCCATATAGGCCTAATCTCACCCGCCCGAGCTGCCTTTCCAACTCAATCCAGTGAACCCCATGGCCATCCCGTTCTTCGACGCCCATCACCGCTTTCTTCCGTCCGGGGAAACAATACACCTCCAACACCGCCACCATTCACTTCATTGAATACAAGACCTCCATCAAATGTACATTCCCGTCCACCGTTCGAACGTGCACGCACGCCGTCCACAGTCTCCACTTCACGTCCGTCCGTTGACATACCACCATCCATTCGTCCTTCGTTAGATGCACGACGCCCCTCTGTTGACTCGCGGCATCCTCCAACGGTGCAGAATTTATCGGCCCCTCCTTTGACCAGACCACTCGGGACAGCTGCTCCACCTCCCTCTCCCGGCGCGGTGCCATTTCCATCGTCGGCCCCTCTCCGCCCTCCTCCTATTTCAGCGCGACAACCCCCTCCCCCTCCGTTATCCCTTCCCTACCCGCGTGCTATGGAACAAGAAATCGACACAAAGACTGGCGGTGAAGCTGGCATGGCTGGCGTTGGTCGGAGGGGTTTCGAGGCTGCTGCAAGAGCGGCCCTCTTCGCCGCGTCTCGTTCACCGCTACCTCCGCCCCTTACGACTCTCGGCGATAGCCATCGGGCCAACGTACTTCATTTCTTGGACACCAGTGCCACGTTCGACTTTGTCAAACGAGGCAAGTACGTTTGCTTGATCGAGTGCTTTGCGTTCTGACCATTGTACATAGTCGCCAAAACGCCACCATTGTCTCCGAACTCGGTCCAAACGCCCTCTCCTGTTTCTCCTTTCCCTGTATCACCGGTTTCTCTCGGGAACGGTATTCACACCAACGGACAGTATACTAGCCCTCAGGATGTGATCACTCCGCATTCACCGTCACCACTGTCTGGTGACAAGGCTCTCTCTCGCCCTTCTGGTGTTCGCATTGCTTCGCCTTCGCGCTCCCCTTCCCCGATCCCCAATCCTTTCGAACGTCGTCTTAGCGGTGAAACCATCACGCAATCTCCTCTACCTGGTTCCACCATGATCCTTCCTTTCCTTGACACCCTGAGGCCCCGGTTAGATTCTGGGGACGAATCTGATGATGAGAGCGTGTATACGACTCACACGGACCTAAAAAAAGACGATAATGCACCGATGTCACCTTCCGCGGATTCGGAAGTCGGTTTAGCATATACGCAGGACTCGGATGACGATACGCCTGTGGTGATGCCCCTGGATATTCGCAAGTCTGCCTTGAAGGGAGGCATCAACAAGGTCAGATTTCCTACGTCCGGGTCGCCGGAAGATGGGAGACAAGTTAGTGGACCTTCTCGCCAAACATCGGCCCCATCACTGCGGCCTAGCTCTACACGCTCCATGGTAATATCCCACGCTGGCCCTGTTCGCACCAGGAGCGCATCCTCGGCGACGCAGAGCACTGTCAAGTCGGTTGGTGCTTTGGAACGAGCTATGGAGACTTTGATAGAGGAAGGCGCATCCGTTTCCGTCCTCGCCTCTGGTTCAGTTCTCGCCTCTATCGGTGGATCTACATCTGGTAAAAGCCCTGGAAAGCCAAGTCGATCAAACACGGTTCCAGGGCCTGCTTCTCCCGAGCAGAAGCCCCCCAAGTTACCCTCCCGATCCCACACTAATCCGTCTCACCCGCATATTCATTCTGAGCGAGTGGGCTTGACTGGCGAGGTTGCTCGGGTACGTAACAGGTGCCAGGTTAAGCAGAGGGAGTGCGCGCGGTGTAATGCCAAGATAGAGGACGGAAGATGGATACAAATGGATGGCGGGAAAGTCTTGTGTGAGCGCTGTTGGAAGAATATGTACCTGCCCAAAGTTTGTGGTCTTTTTGTTCTGTGTTACGCATTGCCAGAAGACTAACTATTAACGTGACAGTGTCGACGCTGTAATCTGCCTATCGAAAAACAGGCAGTATCCTCGAGGGATGGCCAGTTGAAGGGAAAATACCACAAAGAATGCTTCAATTGTCACACGTGTCAAGTACGATTGTCTGCCTTCGTATTGGCAGCCATCTGATCATCGCATTGTAGAAACCATTTCCCGATAAAGAGTTTTATGTCTTTGACGGGAAACCCTTTTGCGCGTATCACTACCACGAAGCAAACAACTCTCTGTGTGGTGCAGCTTCTTGTGGGCAACCTATCGAGGGTCCCTGCGCTGTAACGCATTCGGGAAAGCGATATCACCCTGAGCACCTTCTCTGCGAATTCGAGGATGGGTGTAAAGAAAGACTCGAAGAATATTGGGAAGTCGACGGTCAAATGCTTTGCGAACGCCATGCAACGTCTGTTAGTGGTTGGACGCGCGATCCCATTGATGATGCGCCCATAAAAAAACCACCGGGTACAGACGAAGGCAGGATGATGAAACGCATGACGCGATTCATCGACCTAGGCGCGGCAGGCGACGATGGGCTCGATATCAGGTAATGCATGGTAAATTGACCAGGGGCTTTGACGCTACCCACCTCTCGTATTTATATCTATCATACACCATTTGTCGGATCCTCATTCATGCATTTGTAGTATTCAAGTTCCATACTTCATTTACCCGCTTCATTGCATTGGATATACCATTTCCTTGTTCGTTTTGTCAGTACTGGGGACATTTCTTTTTTCTGCTTGTGAATCCTGGACTTTGTCTCCTAGTTTCATCTCTCGTCCGGTCATAGCGATACAGCCTACTTATCACGGTGTCGGTAATCTAGCACATGCACTATCCACGATTCCAATTACCCTCCCAACCAGAGCAATCTCTTCACGCCATACTCTATCTTGGCATAGACGCTTGTTGTACGCTGCGCCTCGGACGCGCTAGTCGAGCGTTAAGCTTCATGCACATTTCTGCATGCTATAGGAATACTAACCTGACTATATCTTCCTCGGTGACAAAGTCGTCTCCCGGGGCACCGCCGACATCCTCGTAAGCTCTCTGGATGGCATCCGTGATAATGTCCACCGCCTCCTTGCACGACGTGGCGTTCGCGAGGTCGTCCGCAGGCTCTGCATACCTATACCCGTCTTGTACGTGTGTACAGCCAATGGGCAGGGCCTTGAACGCAGCGAACGAGGTATCCTCTGGTTTCGCTTGGTCTTCCGAGACCGCCGCTGCCAACGTGGACTTGGCGCGTGCATGCAGCGTCCAGAACTGCGACAACCGGTTAGCAGGGCGCTTTGCACTGCCCACAGTCGTCTTGCCAGCGTGCGCTTGTTCGTCGTGGGCACTGTCTGATTTGGGGAG
>JBBPOD010000531.1:0-17472 GCA_038091255.1 Tylopilus intermedius | reverse complement strand
CGAGCTGTCGTATCTCAGAGACAAGGAAGCGGTCCCAGATACGTCGCTGCCCTTCCATGACTCTAACATGCTCAAAATATTCTTCCTGGTCAGTGTATGGACGGTTCGGTGATGAACAGATGTTGCCGCGGCGTAAGCACGTTGCTCGCCCAAGTCTGCTAGGTCTCTGGCGGAGTACTGCACGTCGGGATTTGCATCGGGTGACCATTCAGAAAGCTTCATTGGGAAAAGGTATGTAGCACGCAGTGCGCTACGCTGAAGCAGGCGATCATCGCGCACTGGGAATCCTTGGAACAAAGGGCCGGGTTGGTTCTCGAAGAATGGCTGGACTCTCTCGTAGTGTTCCTTGATCGCTTTGGAAGCGATATACAGCTCGTGGTGCTGTGTGCTCGCGGGGAGATTCCGCCACTCCACCTTCTGCATACACTTCAGGTGATTGGGGTACCAGGTACGTGTTGGGCATATAGAGGCGATCAAGCCGAGGAGCTCCGCTTCGCGAGAACCGAATCGCATGATCGATGAGCAACCGGCTGACCAGAGTAGAGACAAAGCTTCTTCCGTTCCCGTCCTGCCAGTTAGCGGATCGGTGCCACATCCACTGGTAAGCGCATGCAAATACACGCTGTACAGCCTGTTCGTGAGACTGACGTTGCCTCTCAGGCACCCCAGATCAGTATCGATGTGGTACGTCTGGTACGTGATGCGTTCAAGGGCAGGACCTGGAGTATTGACCTCAACACGAACGTGATGGCCATCCTTCCGGAACGAAATCTCGCCATCAGGGATGAGGATGCATCGAGGGATGAGTTCAATAGCATCAACATCTCTGATCTTGGGTCGAAGCACGAGGCGATTGACTAAACCGAACAGAGTTCCGACGGATTGGTCTTCATCGTAAACCATGCCTCGCATGTTGTGAGATCGAAGGTCTCCATCCTCGTCGACATAGAAGGACAACCCATAGCGGGGCAGAGATACAGAGAGCTGCATTGATCGGCTTGAATTCATTGCAGACGCACTGACAAGAAGGTTCTGGGGGGAATCGATGGGTTGCAAAAGGCTGGAAACCATGGCCCAAGATTTGCTGCGGATGTCTACGAGATACTCGTTGCCTTTCTGCATGCGATACTGCCCACTGGCAGGGGAGCAGTGCAGCCTCCAGCCCTCCTCCAATGCCTTCCAGAGACTGCTGAGAGGCCGTACTTCCATGATGGATGTAGAAAGGTTCAACCAATGGATGTGTCCTTCGACCAGTACAGCTGGCAGGTCTCCCTTCAGATTCTCTTGCGGGATGAGTTGAAAGACATCCGGATCACCCAGAGGTGACCTCAGTTTCGCTTTAATCGTGAGACTGGCATTTTTTCGGAGAGAAAAGTAGACCTAATCATGTCGCGTGAGTACCCATGACAGCGGGGACACCTGAGAGCGTGCTTACCTGGTGATCTGAAATCGTGCCCCTTGTGGAATAATCCATCCCTGGAAGGTCACTAGGGATCACATCGAGCACTTGCTGTAAAGGCAATCAATAACCTGGGGAATATGCAACATGGAGAAGAAGATTACCTTTCCAAATATCAAATTGTAAAGGGGATGCTGCAAAATTTCGTTCGGCAATCTCGCAAGATGTTTCCGGTTAACCAAAAGTGACCCATCGAGCAAATTGAGGTGGACCGTTTGCGAGTTCTGGTCAGACGTCAATTCTGTATTGCATGTAAACCACCGTGAGTTTGGGTGCTGTAATGGGGTCCATTTCGACCCCGGACGGTAGTCAGGCCAAACCCAGAGGATGGCACGGTCAATGCCTTCATCGCCGGAGTCGGCCTGAATAACGCCACTGATGAGACTCTCAAGAACCATGGAGAGGTGGCGATCCCGGTCAAGTAGTAGTCTGGAGTATGCGGTGAGGGAAGAGATGTCGCTAGGCGAATGATCATGGGTTAATATAGCAGATGAAAGCAGGATTTTGATATTTTCCGGTGAATGAAGGAGCTCTCGGATCATGGTGGGGTCAACGTCGAACGTGCTTCGACAGATAGCTGCTACATCACGCAATAGCCCACGAAATTCTTCGTCACCCGGTGTTTGTGTGAGTTTAGCTGATAACTCTTCTACCCATGAGAATACCTTGCTCCGCACGGTACAAAGCAGTCCAAGAGCTTTCGAGGAAATAGCTTGATCGGGGCTAGAAGCAAGTAGGCGACGCAGCAGGAAAGATATGGTGTCCATGGAGACGCCTTCTTGCCAGTTCGCTTCGACATCCCGGATCAGGCTCTCTAGCTCTCCCAGAAGTGCATTGCAAAAAATGGGGTCCTGAAGCTCTCGGTGCCACTTCCACTTCGCGTGGTCCAGAGGTCCGACCTGAGAGGTTGCCTGGGCCAAGAGAAAGTGGACTTCGTGTCGACAGAACGTCAGTGATCTGCCGTGAAGTTCCCGCAATATATTCAGCCACTGGAGTAGTTCGCCACTGCGCAAATGACCAAATGCTATGTATTCGTGAATGGAAACGTCTTTATGGCAATCAAACTGATTAGCCAAGACGTCGTTCGACGTGTGGGAGGTGGCGTCAACATAATTTTGCAGGTTCTGGTATGGTCCACTCGGAAGCTTGTATGTGCAATACCGTTGGATATCGAAAGGGCCTGAAGTTGCGGATATAGGATTGCCAGCATGGCTATCAAAACCGTAGAGTGTCAAACCGTTGTTGACACAGACAACCCCTCGTGTCGAGGGAATGGATATTTTGCTGTAGTGGGTAACAGTAAAAGGCTTCGTATCAGATGCGAGAGTGATGCGCGATCTCGGGTGTTGGATAAGGTAAGACCGGAGTGCAGGATACCTGTCGAGCAGTATGTAAGGCCTTTTCTGCTCGTGGGATGGAGAACAGATATCGACCAGAAGGTGGAGCGTGGCCGTGCGCCACATGTTGAACGGAACCGGACAATCCAACTCGAACACAACAGCCTCGGCATGGAGCTTGTCGGCCGGCAACGGCCATTCATGAACGGCTATCCGCATCTTGTTACACTGCCGTTCGATGGAGCACTTTCTGCAGTGACCCACATGCGTTTGAGAGCCATGGCGATCAACGATGAAATGGTGATCGAGTGGAGCGGCTTCTCGCTTGAGCTCAGCATGACGTGCATTTGCTCTCTCGAGTTCAGCAACTTTTGCACGAGCGTCACTCTGGGCTGCCTCTTCGATTCGGGCCTTGAGAGACTGAAGACGCGAGGATTGTCTGAAGAAGCGGACGGGAAAACTCTTGGCGGTGATCGAGGGGGAGAACACCGACCATCCATTATGGGCTCGGGCGTGGCGACTGGAGAGATATTGACATACACGCTGAAGGCGAAGGATATTGCCAGTCCTGGAAAGTAAAAGATGCTCCAGAAGATGGGTAGGGATCTCTGGCGAGTAATCTGCAAACATGGGGGTTTCCCTGACAACAATTTTGTCAAGCGCAACCCAGAGCTCAATTGAGGTCAACAGCATGACCGACAAGAGCTCCGGATTGCCAACATACGTCTTCGACGCACTGGTGGAGTACTTGTTCGCCAAGATCTCCAGCTCTTCGCAGGCTCTATTACTATCCAAGACGCGATCGACCCAGGTGTCAATTCCCTTCTCAACTCCCCACTCGAGATCATATAGGGCAACGTAGGGTTCAATACGGTAGGCCTCCTCGAAATCAGCCCCTTGCGAGGACAGAAAGTCATCGAGGGAATATCGAAGACAATGTTTAGGATCAAAAGAAGTGGCGAGAGGATTTGTCATCTGACGAGAGAGACAATTGCGCAGGTAGCTGACACTACTCAGCAGGGATAGTTGAACATCTCGAGTAAGATCGAGCTGAGAGGGAGTCCAGAGGGGGGATACACGTTGGTTTGCCTGTATCTTGCTCCATCTTTTCTGCATGATCAACCGGAGAGAAGTGCATGTTTGCAATACGATACGAGAGAGCCAGTCAGGTATGAAGGGGCCGAGCTTTCTTAACCGTCGACTGATCTTGGCCGATATGAACTGCAGTAAATCGTTGGAGAGGTTCGCAGCGATCTTGTTATTTGCAAGGTGGCACATAAAGAACAACAGGAACTGCTTGTAGACATCATTCGAGAGAGGTGACCGATTCAGGGAGGTTTGAATGGCAACCCTGATAAGGAGCCAGAGCGAGGAGCGACGCCAGGGTAGCCTTGAGTTGTTCCAGACAACGTCATCCCCCACACGTTTCGTAATGCGAGGAACGTCGGCAGGGTGACCAATGCTTCTCAAGATACCGGTTAGCAGCTCGGTAACATAGCGGGGGTTGGTAGTGTCTCGAGTTTCAATGACGGTAGACATCGCCTTTTGGCTTATAGGGGTAGCGTCAAGGACATTGACATCCATATGAACAAGGAAGTTTGCGAGCTCAGAAAGAAAATTTTCATCTTCGAAGACAGTGCTGGGCATTTCGACTGCCGGCGCAGGATATGAGCATATGAGTTTTCCTGGTGTAGTCATGACACTTTCAGCTGTCGGCGATACCTCGAAGGACTCGAAAATGGTGGCATTCTCCTGCTTTCTGAATAGGACAGCGGCATTCTGGGCTCGAACAGGAAGTGTAATGATGTCTATCACGATGCTGTGAGCTTTAGGACACTGTGGATGCTGAAACGCTTACCTCCGACGTTCATGAGGGAAAGTTGAGAGAGCGTCCGCGACTGATCCAGATTGTCAAACTGGAGAGTGGCCTGCAGATTATCTAGCATTTGAGAAATGCGATGCCACTGTGGCAGGATGGCTTTGTTGGTGTGTTCGCTGTAGAGGTGCGCAACAGCGGCGACTGCTGCAACTAGAGAGCGATCATTGTTGATAGTGTGGTCATCCCCATCGGGAAGCTGGAGGGGACAAAAAACATGCGTAACGATGTACTGCAGTGTAGCAGAATTGGGAGGATTGATGATGGTGGGCGACATTTGGATGATGGTGGAATAGACAGTGAGCGGCAGAGGGGAAAGGGGGCAGACGCATCGAATATCTGAGTCTGAATGTTGGCACAGGATGGACCTACTCGTGCTACCTTAGTCAGCGTCACGTTCCACATTGGGCGGCGGTGACGATCGGCGGTGATTGTATAGTCATTACCAGAGTTTGAGGTGTGAAATTGGATTGGAGGTGGGGAGCGTTGTAAACCGTATCGGGTTTTACCACGGATGCAATGGCGCTTCGGGGAAAATCTACCATGCTATTAAGACAACACAACCTATGAAGACACACAAATCCATTCTCACAGCGTGCAAGCTCTTTGCGCTTGATGGCTGCCTGATCAGTTCACCTAATCTACAACGTTGAGTTCTCTTTGATTATCCGCGCACTCCACGGGAGAAATAATTCCCAAGGAAGTATAGGTGGACTCGCATCATCCTCACCCTCGCTGTCCTTCTCACCTTCGCCATCTTCTCTCTGTCAGACTAGTCCAAACAACGTTGTCCTTTTCGGGGATGGCGGAGTACCAGTCAACGGTGTCTGCATTGCCTGAACGTGCGAGAATGGCATCGAATTTGTCCTTTTTGAGAGGAAAATCGCACTGTAGAAGTCGACATCGTTCCTTTTCGCCTTCTATTGCGTAGTTACTCTGCGCATCAATCAAGTATGTTGAGTATCATGTTACACCGGAAAGGTAGGCCGGTGCGACTTTGACTACTCGACTGAGCAGCCGTCACCACTCGCAGACTGATGTCGAGGTTCAACGTTATAACCAGACATCTGGTTTGTAACTCCCTGTCGTGTGCAACAACGGTGGAGGGCGATGGGAAGCGGCGGGATATGGGAGCGCAAACACGAGGCGGAAGCGCCTAGGCTGTGCGAGTTGATTCATATCGCAATCGATAAGGCAACGTGAAGATACATTATACGTACCGTGAATACCACGTGTTTCTTGACTCCGGCCATATTTCCTCTCTTTCCGTGTGCTCTGTCGACGAACATGGAGTCGACGGAAAGAGTTGCGTATAGGCGGAATATCTGAAACAATGACCAATTGATCTTCAGATAACCCGAGAGCAACCGAAATCGACACTCAGCATACTATGTTCGGTCTTGTTTGCCGACGATGGCAAGCAGGTACTGAGCGGCGGTAAAGAGGGAGTGTTGAGGTGATGGCGAGGACACGAGGTGGGCAAACCTATTCGAATAAAACATGTGGCAGAGATCTGTGCTGCTGTGCTGTCTCCGGATCGAAAATGGTTGGTCTGTGCGCTGCGGCGGTTGGTCGGGAACAAGAAAGGGAGCGTGAGGGTATGGGACGCGCAGACTCACGAAGAGCTCTACGACATCAAGGATCACACCAACTCGGTGTTCCCTGTTGGCGTTTCTCCGGATTCGACCAAGTTTGCAACGGGTTCAGGTGACCAGAATGCGTTCATCCGGAACATCAAGACAGGCGAAAAACTTGTCGGTCCGCTACAGCACGATGGTTTCGTAGCCTAAGTGACAGTGCGGTTCTCCCCAAACGGAGACCGCATCGCCACCGCTGCGGCCGAAAACCCCGATCCAAAATCAATCCGAATCTACAATGTCAGCTGCTACACGACATCCCGTTCTTGTTCAAACAACTTGCTTTGTCATGGCTCGCCTGGTCTGCTGGCGGTCGTCAAATCTTTGCTGTTTTGTGCAAAGAGCAAGTCCAGCGATTCGACACGTCTTCAGGATCCTTGGTCGGCACCTGATCCCTTCCTTCGGGCGGACGTCCTGCTTCTGTCGTTTTGGCACGCAACCAAAAGTTTGTTGTCGTCGTCGTATATGACACAGTCTTTTTTTTGGACACCTCTTCTCAACAGCGAATCGGGACTACTATCAAGCACACGAGCATCGTCTGGTCCATTGCGCTCTCCCCTACTAGTAACGACGACTGCCTCGCAACAGGCGAAGAAAACGGACAAGTCATATTATGGAGTCTACGTGGAATTCTTCCGCCGGCGTGCTTGACAGTGGATGTAAATGATTAAGCTGGCGATATTGCAGAATCTAACACCCTTACCCTACGCTCTCTTCGCACTGTGAGTCTTCAATCACTTGACTCTCACCATTTCCATTAATCAATCCACGACAGAACCGTAGCTACCTTTGATAAATATCAGTGGTACCTTGTTCAAATCCTGGATCCAAGGCGATCTCACGCGTGTCGAAGAACTCTTGGATGCAGACATCATGCATCCCTTCAATCCATTTTACCACGCTCGCGCACTCGCTCACCGGTCTCTTGTACGCGGCCGTTTACTGCAGTGGGTCACCGCCATCGAGGACGCTACCAAGGTGACCAGGGATGATCTACGTTACAACTCGTGCTCACCATCGTACTCAGTCCATTGAAATCCAGCAATCTATCATTGGTCGTGTTGCACACGCAGTCGCTCTCCTCAGAACTGGCAACAATGAGTTAACGATACGGACAGTTGGCTGGGCCGTCGATGAAGCTCCCCCGAGCGAGAAGTGTCTTCTCTCGTTGATAAAGGTACGCACCTGTCGCCTTCGTCACGGCTGGTATCAACATTGTGTATTCAGGGAGTGATCTTGTTCAATTGTGGAAGGCACGACGGTGCATTTTCCCATCTAGATAGTCTGATCGCGCAAGTACCAGTGTCCGAGCAGTCGCCATATGTCGCCGTCAGGGTGAGCATACAAATGCTTGTGGGAAATCGAAGCGAGAATGACCAGGCTCAAATGCACCTCTCACTTGGACAATTAATGCTGGGCAGGGGAGAGAAGCAACGCGCGCTGGATTCATTCAAGCAAGCGCGAAAAGCCATCCCAGTTCAACCCGGCCCCTACTTGCAAGTCATCTCCCTCGTAAGTCAATGTCGAGTCTGTTTGCTCGAAACCAATACTGTCTAAAAAGATCTTTGGCTGGGACTTGGAGAGACTTGCCACTGAAATTCAAAAAACATTGTATACCTTGCTCGACAGCCTTGGTGAAGAATCGTTAATTGCCGAGATGACAGCTGATTGGCGCCCGGGTATGTTCTATCTCGGCTGATCAACTATGACGGACTGAGTTCGTGTCAGATATTAAGCCCGTTCAAATTTCAAAAGTCAATTACCTTCTCCTGCCGAGAAGTCTACCTCGGGGAAGGATCGAACTAGTGGATGTTCTCGTAGTCTTTCTTTGGTCAATAAAACGGTGCAAGATGAGGGTCGTCACTGACAAACATCGAGCGTCTTGTGCCGGTGATCGCGTCGAGATCACGGTTCATCCGCCAAAGAGTACCTTTGCGCAACTCGAGGTATTAGGTTGCTCCTTTTCGTCGAGCTGTCCGAGCCGTGATCTATACAAAGGGGTGAGCGTCACGACCGGAGAGGGAGATGGGTACCGTCTATGAGACTCAGGCTCACAAAGCACCGCCACAGATCGGCCTAATGCCACCTCCCGTCGTCCAACCCGGTGTCGGGAACGATGTCATCGTCAACTCAAACCAGGCATGAACGAACTTGACTCGCAACGACAACCGCACTGAGCTCGTTGCAGCGATTGAATCCAGTCCTCGAATGCATTCGCAATGCGGGCAAAGAATTCGGCGACATCATACCCGACTTTCAGGTCGGCCGCACGACGTGCATACTCTTCCTCAGGTGCACCCCTTCTTCCTAGTTTTCGTAGTGTGTTCTAATGGACGCTCTAGTTTGAGATATCACCGACTTCATCCCGAGTACATCCATACACGAATCGAGAAGCTTAGACACACTCCTTATCACGTGTGATGTCGTAAGCACTCTCATGCATGGCCGTCTACTTCTCACTCACATGGCCCTCAGACGGCGGAGCACCAAGAACTAACTTTTAGGGAGCTTACAAAAGTAATGTGCTATCCATATCGTGTGACCTGCTATCGACCATTGCAACAGGTGTGCCTCATCAACAATCTCACTGTTATTGTTGCATGGAGGCGCGTCCGTTTCCCACGAGATTACTCGCTCTGAACCCGTTCCCGAAAGCAATGACGGAGCCGGCCAACACATCGCGGCATTCAAACAATTCAAACATAAACCACCAGGTCTCATCAAAGAGCGCGTCGATGATTCCCAGCTGCACACCGCGCTGACGGGCGTCAGCAAGGTCAACCGGACTGACGTGGAGACACTCCGTATGTTCGGTGCCAATTTCATTTCTCAATGTCTCACACCCCAGGAACAGAGCTTTGCGGACACTGGCAGGGCATCCGCTGAAAGACTGCAGGAGTTACCCGGGTTCGGCCAGGTGAGAGGAATAAAAGATGCGTTCGAGAAACCATGACCACGAGTGCTGCCTTTTCTCTTGGCAGCCAAGTCTCAACGTTATCTCGCAATGATCTGGCTTCTTCAGTAGATGAATCTCTCCTCGCAGGTACGGGTGGTAAAGGAAAGGAGAAGGAAGTCCCCCCGAGACCATGAACCAAGCCCAGTATGGGATATCGAACTTGATCTTATTTGACCTTGTCTTGTAGAGATCGGCTTCATGATCTTTCAGGACGTTTTAGTCAAGGAAGTCACTACGCGCCCAGCCGCCCATGTCACAGCTGTAGCGACGAGCAAAGCGAAAGGTTTCCAACAAGCGGGGCAAAGGGTACTTATGTATAATTGACCGAATACTTTATGTATAAATTGCCTCTGAGTTGGCATTCGGGAATGATCTGTGTGGCAGAGCTATCAAACAATAACGAAACAATAATGTTACAGTTGGGTTCTGATTGGATGACGGCTAGCAAAAAGGCAATTATATGGGACTAACTAAACCGGGCTACCTAAAAGGTTGGCTAAATATTAATGCTCGCTAAACGCGATGCCAAATCTTTGAGTATCACAGATGGGCCGACGGCAGTGACGTAGGAAAATATCAGGAGCATAGTCTAGTATAGGTGGCAAGAGAACAAGATGACACAACGGGAGTTTATTTCCAGCGCGGTTGCATGGGGGAACGTAATCTTCTCCGTGGCGTGAGCTATTGACGTTGCGGCGAAAAATAGGCTTTAAGCGTGGAAGTGCGTCGACGCGGGCGAGCAGCTATGGGTGCCATACGATCATAGTATATGCGCATCGTCAGACGTTGCATCGCAGCCTTCGTTCTTGATCGACCAAGATGAGTAGCACGAGTATCCACTGCAATAGACTGGTCGTGAACATGTCCCTTGGAGTACAATGCAATCACGCACCAATTCTACCCTGTAGAGTGTTAATGACTTTGCGGAGGAGCTCGAGAGGAGTCACAGGCTTCTTCTACTTGTTCGCACTCCCTTGCACTGCAGTACTGCTTGCGGCGGTCCTCATGATAATACGTTCTTCTTCGGCATATGGCGTAATAGTAATCCGTCAATTGATCCGAGACGTCGAAGAGTTCCCTGGATCCAGCATCTGGGGGAAGTAGCAGTATGAGCGGAGTCAAGTGGAAGTGCCACAGGGGTCCTGAATGAATGTTTCAGATACTGTACTGTAAGCCAGTTTCAGGGGGACATACATTCACGTTGTTCGGCAGGGAAACAAGAAGGGAGTAAGCGAGGCGCTGTGCATCCACCGACCACTACCGCTTGCGAAAAACGAAACTAACCGAGCCTTGTTGACAGGAGTGAGTTGTCTGGCAAATCTTAGGGCTTTGTCGCGAATATCATGGAGCTGAAGTTGTTCAAGTTCGACAGTTATCCAGACATTACGTACGAGGAAGTCTGTTGCAGCCAATTCAGATCATACAAGTGGAATGAACCGCGGACCTTGTTTCACCACGGTGCGGCCACCCCATTGCATTCTCGCGTGGTGACTGACGTTTGGCCCGCGGTTAGTCAAAGGGATATACTTTACGTGGGCCAATGATCCGCCCGATGCAAAGAAAGGTAAAGGATTGGAACAGCGTGCCAATGTATCAACCACGCGCTTTCTCGTCCTCGCTCTACTTCACTCCGAGTGTCGCCGTGTGCATACAGGTCTGTCCGCCCTCAGGCTCCCCTCGCCCTAGTTACTCACCCTCCCTGGGCATGCGTCGTCGCTGCTTCATGTCGGCTCACACATCCTGCCGTCGCCTTCCCTCACTCGCCCTCAGCCCCTCGCTCACCCTCACCCCAACCACTTCCTGCCGTCATGCATGCAGCGTTCGCCATGCAAGAGAGTTCTCGCATACCTACTACTCTTGGAGGTACCGGTGAGCAAGGTCTGATGCAAGTTACCGCTGATAAATGCGGTGGTGCATCTGGCGGCAATTGCCAGGATCCCGTAGGTGTTTCTGTCATGGCAGTGTTTTGCATGTCGAACGTAGATTTATCTAGGACTTCAACATTGGTCAAGGGGCCCAGTTCTTCTCGCAGATAGGCTTGGCAATGTGAACGGCGACCTTCTTCAAGCAATTGTCCAGTACAATGGCTGGTATAATGGCTTGACATAACCAGGTGACGGGCGTGTTGATCGTTTTCCATATTTCCATAGGAGGAGGCAACCGCTGCTGCTCAGAACGGAAACTGCCACGAGAAAAACAATCTTAACTAGTGAGTGTTGCAGCAACAGCTGAGCATAGCGTCGGTATTGACCAGTCTGCTCAGCCTACACCAGTTCCTGAATGGATGGTTACAGGACGTCAATCCCTATGAGCATGACATGCCACTTGGGAGATACTTTAACCTCAACGCCTGTTCGAACTGAGTTACTGCCTTTGCAGTGAGACGCGCGGCGACACCGGTGGGGGCTGGGTCCGCAAGGCCGTCGTTGGATGTCCAGACCAACGGAGTCAATGGGGGGACGACGAATGGCGTCCAGGACGAGGCACCGGGCAGACCCTGCTGCCCCCTACACCTGGCGCCGAGCAGCTGGATCCTGTCGCGAAGAAGGTTTGAACAAAAAGGTGGGCACTATGCCGTTTCCCATCTGTCCAGTCTCACAGCTCAAGAAGATGGAGGGTGAGGCGGACATTCGAAAGGAGCCCGCGAGTCTTGGGGTCACCGGTGATTGAACACACGCCTTGTCGTGTACGTGTCACCTCAAGCATACCTTGCCATCTTATATTCCGTAGTTTACTTTTCTTATATATGGGTCGTTGGAAACGTGCATTACTTTGCTAGCAGAGCAGTAACAGAAGAACATAAGCGAGACAGCATACCACCTCCAACCATCCTCACTTCCATCCGTGGGGATGATCGCTCACGACTTCAGCAACCAGGGTTTGTTGGTGAGGGTCCAATCACCGACTTGTCGACGTGTCTTGGTGAGGGTCAATCTGGAGAGTCACGTTTGTGCGAGGTGAATTATAAATAGAGAACAAGATCCTACCTTTAGCTCTCTCAGTGGTGTCAACGACAACGACCTGAGCCTTCACTAGCTTCACTGGCAGCTATGTAGCGTCATCATGATCACTGGCATTGTAGCCATCCCGTCGTGACGCGTAACGCGTAACGTCGGAGTCTGAGATCTGAGATCTGAAGATCTGAGGGTTTACGAGATCATCCGCGGAGTACATACAGCCTGAGAAGGTCAAAATCATAAACTTTCTACCTCGACGGGTTGCTAAATGGGACATCGTCGCAGGTAGCGCTTCCGTTCCCGGATGAGCCGTTGCACGAAGCCGTTCCCGTCTATCGTTCGCTTAAACAGAATGTGGACCAGCGACACGACTTGTATATGTTGGCAGACACGTCTTATGGCAAGTGAAGCACGTCCCCTGTCTTTCCGCCAGCTCGACACTCAAACGGTGCGCGAAATCGCTGTGTCGACGAAGTCGCTGCCCAGCATGTCGATGCCAATTTGATGGTTCACTATGGCATGAGCAAGTAAGTTTTTCTTCCCTCTCATCGCAACACAGCGTTGACTGCGCTGGAACAGGACGTCTAGGCTTCCCGTTGTTTACATCTTTGGGCGCAAACCAATCGACGTCGATGATTGTATCCGCGAGTTCAGCAAGATCATCGCGAACGTTTCTGGTGGGGTGAAAGCGAGACAAATCCTGTCCTTGTTCGACATGACGTCGGATTCACCTACAGAGCGGGTGAGTTTTAGCGTGTGTTCTAGGCCTGTAATGGCGGGTGACGGATTTTGCAGGAGACATCGTAAGAGGGCTGCGAGAAAAAATTGGTTGATCCATCTTGTATGATGAAATACCGGCCTGGATTGACCCGCCAGTACCTTCAAAGTCCTCCAATGAAGCCGAGGTACTTACGCCATCAGAAAGCGAGTCCAAGACCAATGAGGTTACACCTACTATCTTACATATTGGTGACGAGAGCCTTACATTCCCTCACAAATATATTGATGACGCACGCTTCGAGCCCTGTAAGTTAAGTTGAATGACGATTCTGATGCTTGTTCATGCTTGTGACAATACAGGTTACTCGTCAGACGTATTTGGTATCCTCGCAAGCACGCTGGGTGTCGGTCAGTACCAGAGTATAATGATCGCGTTTTCTTTACGAACATTTTGCAGCGTCCTACTTACCTCTCATATCTCATCCTCGCAAGATTCTCGTAAAGGCACAAAAGCGGAGCTATACGATCAGTGTCGGTGAGCTCAATCCTGCAAAACTGGTAAACTTTATGGAGATCGAGTGTTTCGTGTCGGCGGCCTGTCCAGAGAACAGTGTCATCGAGTCCAAGGTATGGTAGTCATTTGACAAGTCACCGTGACGTCGTTTAGTTACTAAAGCTGCCATCAAGGAGTTCTATGATGGTGGTCCCACGAGCTCAAACGCGAAAACAAACACCTGAAGTCTCTCGCCAGATCAGCTAAAGCCAAACGACATATACGAGGCCACCCTATCCACGGGGAGTACCGCACCGCGAGAAACGCTTTCGCTAAACACGTCGAACAGGTCAAAATGGAACATTGGAACGAGTACCCAGAAGAAGTCAACCGACACAGCATCTGGAACACGCACAGATACCTCAAGGACAAGCCATCAGACCACTTCCTCTCTCGTATCCCCACTCTCCGCAGAACCAATGCTGACGAACTCGCTCGTTCGCAGACAAACCAAACCAAAAGCGAACTCCTTTACGAGTCGTTCTTCAAACCTCGACGAGACCCGGACCTTCCATGGCAAACGCAACATACCCCGAGCTCGTGTGTAATTCCACAACGTAACTAACGACCAAATACACAGAGCCATCAAGAAACTGTCTCCGTACAAAGCCCCAGGAGTCTGCAACGTGGTATTCATTCAGAACGCCGAAGCCCTCATTCCCCATCTTCCGAGCTACCTTCAATCTCGCATGGTACCCACCACAATGGAAAACCTCCACGACCGTCGTACTTCGCAAACCAGGCCGACCGGACTACTCACATCTCGCAGAACACCACGGACTCCTACCCAACACGCACTTCGGAGGAAGACCAGGACGAACAATGGTGGACTCCCTCCATCTCTTAACGAAGTTCACTCACGACGCATGGGTGCACCCCAAACCCCAAAGAAAAATACGTATCCATGCTATTCCTTGACGTCAAAGCAGCTTTCCCCAGCGTCGCAATAGACCGGCTTATACATAAGGCCCCGAGGCATCCCACAAGAGTATACAAAAATGGTACGAAGTACGACTACAAGGCCGCACCACCTCCCTCGACGCTCAAACCCATTTCAAGTTTTCACAATGCGTCATTAATGGAAGCAGCGGCAACAAAAAAGACCAACTGCTAGGGGCTAGGTCTCATCGATGGCACAGCTTTCATTGCACGCGGCAATACCTACGAGGAGGCCAACGCCAAAGCTCAAAGAAATCATGGAAAAAGACTCGGACGGTCCGAAAGAGCAGAACCCAACCATGCGGAGTTCGAACTTGACAAGACCGCCTCTGCCCTTCGCGACTCAGAAAACCTGACCCTGTGACAACAACGAGGCGAAACCATACCTACCCCGCGCCCCTCAATATCAATCCAGAACGTCACTATCAAACCTATCGCCAGCTACAAATTCCTCGGCGTGCTCACTGACCAGGAGCTACGGGTAACGGTTCACGGCGCACGCCGCTGGGAAAGGAACAGAGTACGTACTAGCCTGCAAACGACTAACATGACCCTCCAGAGGAGTACGAGCCCAAATGGTGAAAAAACTCTATGAAGGCGTAGCCATACCAGGAAGAACAGCTAAACAAAACGGATGGAGCACGCGCAACTTCGGCAAGAAGGTAGAAGCAGTACAACGAACGGCCGCCATAGCCATCTCCGGGGGCATGCGATCAACAGCAACCGATGTCCTCTTCGCCAACGCCGACCCACTCCCAGTGCCAGCCCTCCTACACCTAAACTGCCAACGAACAACACTCCGCCTCGCCACCCTCCCCACATCCCACCCTCTCCACCGACAGATCATCCTCGCGATCCGACAAAGACGCCACCACAAATCCCCTCTCCATCGCCTACTTCAGTCTTTCCCTGGAGAAGCTATCCTAAGACGAGGAAGCAGACAAGTATCAACTCTCCGTTTTGAACTAGGCACTGACGCAAACCACACAGTATACGAAGGCGAGATCGTCGGAATGGTACTCACAACCGAACTCCTCCGCCGAGCACCACGAGCAAGGAAAATCTCCCTAGCACCCGACAACAAGGCAGCCATCCTCACCACAAGTACATTCACCTCAAAACCTGGCCACTATCTAATGGACATATTCCACAGCAATCTACGCTCCGCCCTCCAACGCCACCACCTACGAAAAATTACCATGAGATGGTCTCTAGGCCACACAGGAGTCCCTGGGAACGAAGCAGCCGACAAAGAAGCAAAAGAGGCGGCAGCGGGTAACATCACTGATCCATCCTTTCTCCCCAGACAACTACGCACAAGAACCATCCCCCCCAAGAACCTCCCACGAAGCAAGTCCACCACATCCAAAGCTGTCCCACCCCAACGTGCTCGCACTGCCCCGACAAGAGAGAAACCATCCCCCACTTCATTATATTCTGCCCGGCGTACGCAAAACAACGCAACGTTCTCCACAGTAAATTAGGCTGGAAATCAAGAGACGTCGCAGCTTTGCTGTCCGAACCTAAATGCGTCAAACCATTCATACTATACGCTCATGCAACATGAAGACTCACACAAACATTCGGTACTCTCCGCCCAACCCCAAACCAAACCAAAACTAACGCACGCCCAACAGACACCACAGAAACTATCGACAGCAGGAAACAAAACCCCCCACCTCCGCCTCCAACAGGCGCGCGTTCACACCACCCAGCCATGAGTGCGGGTGACGAACCACCACTGGCGTTACCGCCAATACTTGGATCTCAACAGACTTTTCTTTTTCTCTTTTTCTCTCCTCGGCCGAGCGCCGTAGGTGCGTTGTTGTGGCACACAAAGCAAAGATTGCATTATCTCTGACCTCTCCTACATCGTTTAACAGCACTATACCTGCAATCTCGATCTTTTCAAGGTTTGGAGGGAAGTCGCGCCAAGCGTATTGGAGCAGGGTCGTAGTGGCATTGCTCGGGGATACGCCGACGACCATCCATCCACCGATGGGGTCGATGATGCGCACCGGGCCGGGCTCTTGGAGGAGGCGTAGGTTTCCTGACCATCGAGACAGTGGGGATCCGCTCGGGACACTGACATTGAGTGACGAGAAGACACCGTTCAGGTGTCTTGAGCAACGTCGGTGTCCAACTTGCAGGCTGCGTGCACGTCACGGTACAATTACATAAGTACATAAGGTACAATCCCCGATGTACAGTATATACAGGAGATTCTGAGTTCACATCAATCAAGCTGAATGGCTAGAGGAGTCCGAGGCTGCAGGGGACTCGGGCTCTCGACAGGCTCTAGGGTGCTTAGTTAGCATAGTTGTCAGATCGCAAGAAATAAAATTGAAAGCACCAGTGGAGGGTGTCCGGCTGGCATTCGTTGGGATGGTAAAATCAACAAGCATTCCACAACGCTTCATCGCCGCGCGCATTGAGCCGATATCCATATCTATGTCATGGCCTTTCCCCTCCCCGCTATTCGCCCTGTACTGATACAACTTCGCGATTGACTCATGCTCTTGCGCGAGACATACAGCAAGCACTTGTTCGGCTTGGAGGACATCCCGGCGAGCACGAGCAACGTTGAGGATGAGGTGAGCTTCATCGTTCGTTATACCCGTTGATTCGTGCTATCGTTGGGATCGCTGAGGTTAGATCGAGTTGGGGCTTCAATGGGGATGACCTACCTTTGTATGTACGTAGGCTGATACCCCCAGCCTGTTATATAATTCAGTCGAAGCGTCGACCCCCGTGAGGTCGAAACGGTGAGAAACCCCAGGAGAGATACTTCGCGTTGGACGAGAGAATAGACGATGAAAGGTTTCCATCAAGCTGATGCGCCAGGCACTTCTCCCACGCTCTTGTCGTAATTCACAACATTCGCATCGATCGAAGAAGACCTTCTTTACTCTACTCAACCATATCATGCCGCGCTGTCCAAGTTGCGGCAGAGGCCGTTTCAAGGACCACCACGCAGTCGCAATGCACATGAGCCAGCCAAAGTCTGGGTGCAATACATGGGTCAATAACCTTGTACG
>JBBPOD010000530.1:0-17507 GCA_038091255.1 Tylopilus intermedius | reverse complement strand
ATATCACATACGACTATGGCAGACTCAATACGAGCAGGCCCTGGTCTAGATCAGAGGCGGGGAACTTGAAAACACTACACCTGCCTTTTATGGAGCTCCGGCCAAGTCTCAGCCGGAAGTTCGGATCGGCTGGGAGTCTGGGACTTGTCAGAGTACCACGATGGTGGACAGGGCATCCACCAAGCTTCATATACCTCACCCTTCAGGAAATTTCAACCTCGTCGGTGTCTTGGAACAGCTGGAACCGCAATTACCGACAAATGGAAGAAAGATCGCCTTGGTAGGTTATTTCAACAAGCCGCATCGCAGTCTTGACACTGAGGATCACACGCAGATCCTGCATGGAACTATGGGGTAAGTTAAATGAATATGCCTTGCGATGTATTTCGTCGATAGCTGTCTCAGACATAAGGATTATGTGTTCCAAAAGCGGCTCGCGTTGAGACTGCCATTCGACTCATTTAGGTTCGACTTTCGGTATGTATACGTTCGGTTCTTCATTTCCGCATCAGCCCACTCAAGTCCTATAGTGGAAATCACGAAAGCGGTGGCCAGTGGAGACAGTCGGGGTTGGCCGACGACGTCGAGGACCTTGTGGCAGTCGTTGCTTACCTCCGCTCTACGTATGGCTATGAAATCGACATGGTTGTCGGTCACTCCCGTGGCTCCGTTGTTGGTATGCATTGGCTGTGCACGTCGGAAGAAGGGGAGCGTGTACGAGCCCTAGTCAATGTCTCCGGACGTTATCGGATGCATGTGAGAGGCTTGACGTCCCGTCTTTCCTTGTGAGCTGAAACAGTTCCGACATAGCGGATATATGGTGAATATGACAGATTTTGAGAACTTATGAGATGTTCACAAACTATAGACGGTACCGAAGCTTACCAAGAACAATTTGCCACCAAAGGTCATTACGATTGGAACGTGGTGGTCGCGCGCAAAGCCGTTGTGCAAAAGATATACCCTCACGATTTAGAGGAATTCTCCCGTTGGAACTCGGGCATCGTATGGGACAAATTTCCACCATCTATAGACGTTTTGACGATACACGGCCTTGCTGACAGAACAGTCCCCGTGTGAGTGTCCCCTGAAACTCTCTCAAGGAAAGACTCACGTCAATCTCTAGTTACGATGCCATTATCTACGCGCGTATATTTGGAGCCAGGACACCCGGGACGCATAACCTACACCTTATTGAAGACGCCGATCACAACTTTACAGGGGTGGGGAGATTCGGCCCAGTTCCCCGTACTATTGATTTGACCTCTTCGTTTAGCGTCGGGACGAAGTCGTCGAGCGTATTCTCGAGTGGTGGGAAGCCAAATGCTCTGGACCTCTGATCACAGGGATATTCAGAACAGGTGTTCGGAACAAGTTGTAGATTGTCATCATTGCCTAGGAAACACACGGCGTTTGTCATCAAGCTGGCATTGCTGGGGAATATGACTCATTTCGAGTTGCGCTGGAAGGAGAACCCCGCGCTGGTGAAACGAAGCTAGACGAACGGAGACGATGTTGGCGCCAGATGGTTTACGTTGGCGACGGTCGATAGCGGCCCGCTGGATCTCTGTGCATCTTGATGGCACGGATCTATAATACAGGATCTTTCCTAGCTGTTCGGACCGGTATGAGTTCTATCTACCACTGAGTGCTCTCGCGGGGTCCGGTTGAATCGCACATCATTTGAATTGGCACAACTGGGGAACGTGGTGCAGGGAAATTTGCAAAAAGAAAAGAGGGGCCCGAAGAGAAGCGACGCGTTGGCAAGAGGGCACGCGAATCACGTTAACCGGCGCTTGGCAGTCGAGAATCACGCGGAGCGCGCTGGTCTCAGCCTCAGTGAGTGCTGCTTCTGGTCAGACGGAGGCTCCACACAGAAGGTCACCCGAAAGTCGGAGAAATATAGCAAACAGTCCAAGTTATGGCCTGATCACGGCAATTAAATGTACGGTAAATAACTACAGCAGCGAACTCGAGTAGGACTAAGTGTGATACGTTGGTAGGGTAAAAGAAAAGTAGCAGCAAAGCGGTGAGATGACGATACACTGATTACGAGCGTCCTTTCCTTCCTTAGACAATTGGTGATTAGATGTTCCTCGCTCCGCCAGAAGCTATACGCTGCCAAACCAAAAGCGTCCTTCTGCGTAAACGGGCATTATGACCTCGAGGACGAGGCTGGGAATAGAGAGTGTGTGTGGTGTGAGAGGATGGAACGAGGTCGACGTGCGTGGTGATGAGGATGGCGCAAGGATAATGATGTGCGCGACGTCGGCCGAGATGGCAAGCAGCCAGGATATTGCTGCATTGGGGTTTAGAAGAAGACGGGAGCCACAGAGCCCGCGCTGGCGCTGACCGTGGTGCGCGTGGATCCATATTTGGATGATGATTGGGGATAGGAGCGACCTCGGCCGTCATGCGTCGAGGGGGACTGCGCATCGCGAGTGCTCTCGCTGGACTTTGGTTGGCCACAGGAGGCCTGGTGGTGAGAGGCAGAGGTGTTGTACTGGCTGTTCATGGCGAGGGTGGTAGGGACCATCGGCAGCAAGGAGGGAGGGGTTTATATAGTCCGAACCGAGTGACATCGCCTCCAACTCCTGCTGTTGGCTAGAAGCTGAATCAAGAAAGATGGGTGAGCGATGCCGGAACCGACACAGGACCGATACGGAGATCATTCGCTCACACGCAGGGGCGCTCTCGGTCACCTTGAGAAGATCTGACGCCAGTCCATGCCAGCAACTGGCACAGCCAGAACCGTGACCTTGGCGGCGTCCCTGTCGCAGATCCGCTCTCCATGTATCGGTCTTTTCCGTCCCTCGTTCCTACTCGTATCCGGCCAGGGTCCTTCAGGTCGGTCAGGTCAGTCGACACCCTTCCACACAGTCACCTGTCCATCCTGTGTGAGACCTGGTCAGCTCGCGTGCCCTGTTCTGACTCACTCAGTGCCGAAAAAGCCAGGGACAGCCCTCTTGGCAACAACATGCTATACTTGACTAACTTGACTTTCTAACAGGCGCTCATATGTCCATGCTGAATATGGGCACAATGGCAGCACAGGTTACTAGGTCTCACGTGGATATGGCGAGCTCGACCCTGCCGCATCGGCCACAACTACGGACATGTTCTCCCAACGAGCACCGAAAACGTGTCTCATGACATCCCCCCCTGAGTGCCTGCCATATGGAGAGTCGCAGACAAGGTAACTTTGCTCTGCCATCATCTCGTCTCCTCGACGAAACAACCGAGGTCCCGAGGAGCATCACAAATGATATGCTTGCCGGCGGAAAGTCGATCTACCGCAGGCTCGCGGTTACATATACAAGTCCCCAGCAAGTTGACGCCGCCCCAACGGGATACGACCGTTGTCGTGCCTACGGTCTTCTCTTCATTCCCTTTCATTTGGAACTTCGGCTCAGAATGAACGCGCTATCTCTCTGGGTGACCGTAAATCCATGCCCGGCGTCGTTATGTCAATGCTGGACGCTCGAACAGGACCCCAAGCCACTGTACGGTTGCTTGAACATCTTAGCCTAACGGCATACGATATTATTGCGCAATTGAGGTCTGGACAGCCATTATACATACACACATTCCTCTCCGTTCATGAACCATAGCAGTTCCGTCACTTGCCTAGGAAACTGTCACAATGATCTTCCCGCTAGCGAAAACTTAGCCTAGCAGCCCTTTGAAACGTCAAGGAAGATTCACTCGCCTATTCTTATTCTCCGCCATCTCGCGATGTGCTTGTTGAATCTCATTCCAAGGGTACACCTGAGCAATCGAATTCAAGTACTCCGTGCCCGACGGGCTAAATCAGAAGCTGCCAAAAAAAAGACACGAACCTTATGAATATAGGTCCGTATCGGCCCCTTGCCTTCCGCCCCTGTTATTTGATCGACTATTTCCCCAAAGCTGGAGCTTTCACTGTTGAGAAGGTTGTCCGTATGGCTCGAGGGTGCTGACACACCTGTTGATTAGCTCCGTCTGATAATCCAAACTCCGAGACCTCAGGGTGGATCCCTGGATCTTAAGGCGCTTATACAGGATCGGCCGCAGATTGACCGAAGGAACCTCGCTTCCTTTGAATGGTAATTGTTTTATTAAGAGTTTCGCGGATAGCAAGCGTCCTATCTTACCGCTCAAGAGTGCAAGGAGGGTCATCCTTCCGTCAATTGCCAGAGAATCGATGTTCTTTTCCCAGTGGGTGCGTCCGACGAAATCGATTATGACATCGACACCCTTGCCGCTGGTCGTTTTCTTGACTTGTTCCGCGAAATCGTGGCTGGTATAATTGACGGCATGGGTCGCTCCGTTTGGGATTGAAAGGAGCCAATCCAGCTTTTCCCTAGTCGATGCCGTCGCTGTTACGGTGTTTCTGCGCGGTGATGAGCATCTCGAGCGTATCCTTGATATGCTCATTCAGATGACTTACGCGCCAAAGACACGCGCGATCTGGATTGCGGCGACGCCGACGCCGGAAGCGCCGGCGTGAACGAGAACGTCGTCCCCTTTTTTCACCTCGCCGCATTTGACCATCGCTTGATAGGCTGATACACGGAATGAAAAATAATCAGGTCCCCTTGATCCCCGAGTATGTGCCGTGAACCGGACATGAGATCGCCGTGCACACCTGTAATGTAATTTTCGGGAATGCTTGCCGCCTCCACCCAGGAGAGGTGGGCCGATTTCTTGATCAGGAGGCCCTGATTACACGCAACGTACTCGGCATATGCACCCTAGAGGAGAAATCGTAAGACTGATTAAAGATGGGCATGAGATGCATACACCCGCGATGAGGCCGTACACCTCATCACCCAAAGACCATTTGGTGGCGCCGGGTCCAAGTTCGTGGACATGACCGGAAAACTCGACACCGAGAATGTGGGAAGCACCGGGAGGCACAGGGTACTGGCCTTCACGTTGCAGGAGATCCAAGCGATTCAGGCCGAATGCAACGACCTGGGGTGCCGTGAATCGGTAGTAAGAGGTGACGAAATGAGTGAAATGAGTACCTACTTTAACAAGCACCTCGCCCTGCTTAGGAACCGGCCGCGCTGCATCGCCGATATACAGGTTTTCGATGGGACCTTTTCCGTCCTTGATTGACACAGCACGCATTGTGGACATCTTGAGTGGCAAAGATGATGGAATGAGTGTGAACTCGAAGCGAGCACCCTCTCACAGGTGAGTTGCTAAAAGTGGAGCGTGCACATGATGTACAGCCATGCTACACGCCCAAGTGACTCAGGAGTCCGCCTGATGGCATGAAAACCGGACAAGTCTAGACTGTCCGAACTGAACGTAGGATAGCCGCCTCGAGGATGTCCCGCTAACGATAAAAAGACTTGAGATGTCGGACATGGTTGTGACCTACCCGTGAGACGTTCTGACTAAGCATGTCGGGTGATCCATGCGAGTTCGCCCGCTCCCCTCTGCAACTCGCAGCACGATGGCCCACCCTGAAAAATACTTGAGCAGGGTCGAAGACGTCCAGGAGCTCTATGTAGAGCGAAAAGACAGGTATTATATTCCAGTTTTCAACCAGTCTCACCCTCATCGTTCTTTGCTACAGCCTGCTCAGTGCCATAGATGCGACGAAGGCCATTTTGGCGGGCCTTCGCGAGTTCAACAAGAACGACTGGGTCGTCCGATATCCCATTCTCGACGAGGACGAACCCGTCACTCCGTCAAAGTCCACCCCCCACCGTCATGTTCGCCGCTCGCTCACCTTTGCCGACGATCCGTCCAGCCGGACAGACATCGTCTTCGCTCCTTCTCGCAAACAGTTTGCTCGTGCCATGACCTTGGCGTCAGTCGCCGATGTCCAGGACCTTACCAGCGAGCCCGCAGCTGAAGACGGCGAGGACTCGACGGATAAAGAAGTATTTTCTGGCAAGACGGGCGCCTTCCACATCCTCCGTCTTGATCTCAAACTCGGCCCCCACGGATCTTCTACCTCCCCCGCAGCCCTCGTCTCCCAATTAGAAAAGGGATCCATTGCCAAACTCCTCGATGAGCGAGTATCCGCCGCTCTCCAGCACATGGACAAGCTTCGACTTCGTGTCGAGGATACATCGTCCAAGGTCTTGGTAACAGGAGACCTCAACTCTGGCAAATCCACCTTTGTCAATGCCCTACTGCGACGGGAAGTCATGCCCGTTGACCAGCAGCCTTGCACGACTGCCTTTTGCGAGGTCCATGATGCAGCTGAAAACAATGGAGTCGAGGAAATTCACGTACTCAAAGACGGCGTACAATACTCTATTGTTGACGAATCTTCCTTCTCGCGTGTCTCTCTTGCTGACTTGGAGAGCATCGTGACGGACAACGAAGGTGTTCAGCCAAGATTCAAACTCTATCTCGCGGACAGTAGAGCCGCATCCGAGTCCCTCCTCAACAACGGCGTTGTCGACATCTCTCTCATAGATGCACCAGGCCTTAACCGGGATAGCCTAAAGACAACTGCCGTCTTCGCCCGACAGGAAGAGATTGATGTCATCGTCTTCGTTGTCTCGGCCGAAAATCACTTTACTCTCTCCGCCAAAGAATTCCTCTTGAATGCTAGCAATGAGAAGGCATACATCTTCATCGTGGTCAACAAATTCGAGCAGATCAAGAACAAGGAGAAGTGCAGAAAGCTCGTTCTCGATCAAATCAAGGAGTTTAGCCCTCGCACGCACGAAGACTCGCAAGACCTTGTCCACTTTGTCGACTCTGCTGCGGCGTTACGTTCCTACACTGCCAACCCGTCGTTTGACGACCTCGAGTCGTGTTTGCGCTCCTTTGTTCTCACTAAGCGGACCAAGTCGAAACTTCAGCCTGCTTCAACGTACTTGTCTAAGCTCCTAGCCGATGTCGACTTTCTGGCTGGTGCAAATGCCATTGTTGCCCAGATGGACCTGGATCGCGCCAAGGGCGACTTGGAGAGGGCCAAGCCGGTGCTTGAGAAGATGAAGAGCGAAAGGGAGGTTCTGGAGGATGCTCTGGAAAATGTCGAAGAGACGGGAGCGTTGGTCACCGCAAACAGGACTAAGGCCATACTATCTGTTGCCCTTGACCACGTTGGTCGTGGCCAGCCTGTTGTTGGCACTGCCATCAGCCTTCCTCCTTTCCCCGGTTTCCTTTCCATCTGGGACTACGCTCTTGACGTACGTAAGGCCCTACTCGCGAGCTTGGATGCCGCAGTCAAGCTTGCAGAAGATGAAGCTCGCGTTGCCACTACGAGCAGCGTCAAAAAGATTGGGCTTCTCGCGGATCAATATCTCCCAGAAAGTGTAGAAAGATCGCGCCGTGTCTTCATGCCGGAGGCCATGTTCAGCGTCCGTCCGGGTAAACAAGGCTCTACACGTCGTCGCGCTACCCCAACAGCAAGCGCTGTAGTCGCTGGTGGTGTGTACAATCTCGGAATAGGTCTATCACAACGCTCGGACATGCTGAACACCTCGATCTTTGATCTGTTCGACTTCAACCATCATCTATGGGTACACTTTGGAGACGGAGAGGTGGACAGAGAGGGTGCAGAGGACAAGCACGCAACAGTTCTTAGCGTTCTTTCGGTGGGCATAGGAGCATTGACGATGGTTGGAGGCAAGGTGATCGGTATCCGTGGCTTCATCGATGGCGCAGTCCGCATCTCGGAGCTGTTCGCAAATGAGTCGGCGAGGAAATGGGTGGCGCCCATCATTGGTGCGGTGGTGGTGGGAACGACGGCTTACTTGATCCTGGAACTCCCCAGCTCGATACCCAAGACCATCGGTCGCCGCATTCGAACCTCGCTTGTCAAGGCTGAGGAGGGCGCTACCGAGCAAGAGTTATTCGTCAATGCACATGCCGGACGAGTGAGTCGCGAAACCCGCAAGGTGTTGAAATGCGCATCCTGGGATCTTCGGGAACGTTTTAGGAATGCGATGGAGGCCAGTGGGAAGGAGGTTCAGAACGCCGAGGAGCTCGAGAAGAAGGCAGGGAAAGCACTCGACTACTTCCACGGCGTCGAACGCAAGACGGGGATCATCCGCGGTGACGCTAGTTTGGCGACAGCACTCTGAAGCGGTCAACGGTCCAGACCCCTATGCAAACAACTCCCGGGAACACGTGTTCCCTCTCATTTTATGGTATCTTTTTCTGTTATGTTACCTCCATCGTCACCCGGTGTTCCGTGTGCTCCACCTTGACTACTTTATGTCTGTTCAGTATTTTTATGATCCACTCTCGTAAGGCAACAGCCTGTGGTGTAGAGACGCTGATGTAGCTATCAATTTCTTATAGGATTCAATAGACGTTGGAGCGCTCTGGCTGCGCAGAAGAGCGGAGTGATGACGAGTGATGACGCAGCTGCGCCCATTGTGACCCGTGTTCTCACGTATCGACAAGGGCATGTCTAGGCCCCGGCGGATCCCTGGTGGGCCATACGCAGTTCCTCGTCCTCTTCAGTTGTACATCTTGAGCCGTGGGCTGTGGACCGCACGGAAGGCAGGTAGGATCGTTTACCGGGTTTCTTATTGACGGCCGCGATTACAGTTTATATCACGGCCTTCAAGCTTTGTGCAGCGCCAGACTGATCTGATCTTATTATATCCCACTGCCAGCCTCTTCCGGTTAGGACTCCACCACACGATGCAGTATTTATAACCCGACAACTGCTGCGATGGCTATTGAAAGTACCCATTTTTCTCCTCTTCCCAGCTTCAGCCTAGCTCCACGATGCTCCACCCTCTGCGACCTCGCTGGCTCTTTCCGCTGGTGGTCGTTCTCGCCACCTTACCATATGTGTCTGCGACTCAGTATTCCCTGGCAAAAGAATACCACGGATCAAGTTTTTTTGACGGCTGGACGTTTTACAACCATTGTGCGTCGATTGAATTCCTGCTGCGCTTTTGATCGCTCACGTACGACGATGAGTACAGACGACAACTTGACGAACGGTGATGTAGTGTAACTCTTCACCCCCATGTCGTTTGCCGTCATTTCACTGACCTTCGCATGGTTAGCTTTGTCTCCGCCGAGACTGCGTACGCAGACAAACTTGCTTACGTCGACCCGACGACGTCGCATGCGTTCATCCGTGTCGACAACTTTACAAACGTAAGCACACGAATGCATGGTGCACATTTTGCGCCTGTGTTCATACTTTATCGGTGCATAGGTCGTGTGGAACAACAAGCGAAACTCTGTCCGAATCACTAGCAATGATAGCTTCGCAGTGGGTAGTTTGTGGGTGACCGACTTGTACCATGTGCCCTACGGCGTGAGTCTGATCCTCTAACAAACACGACGATCATCTCACGCCGTCTTTCCATCTAGTGTTCGGTCTGGCCCGCTTGGTGGAGGTGAGTAATGTGCTTCTTTCCACAGAACATCCTGCAGACACCTCTGCCTACCCAGTCAAGCGATCCAGTGGCCCCAAGGAGGCGAGATCGATACGTTTGAAGGTGTCAATTTGCAAGTGAACAACCAAATGTCTCTACACACAGAAACCGTGGGTGCTTCTTTATTCAGGCTTGAATCCGTCACTCATTCCACTCGTTCTGTTCCTAGGGGTGTACTCAAGTCTCGCCTACGGAAAGCTCGACTATGGTCAGCAGCACCAACTGTTCTCACTCTGCGAACGGGAACCAGGGATGTGTTGTCCTTGACCCCTCCTCGGCATCTTTTGGAGCCGGGTTTGCCAACGTAAGCGGGGGTGCCTTCGTGACAGAACTTGCGTCAACTGGTATCAGGTAGGTATACGTTTCTGGACAGGGTGCTCATTGCTCACACTCCCTGCAGTATATGGTTCTTCCCGGTCGGTGGCACTCACTTGCTCGAACCCGCGGATCATTTTGACCCTGATTATTTAGCGTTCTCAAATACCGAGCGCATTATCAAACAACGCAAGCGCGATTGACACGACCACCTTCGGTACCCCGGTTGGCAACTGGCCTTCCACGGGTTGCAATATCCAGCAATTCTTCCAACCTCAGCAACTCATCTTCGATATAACCCTATGTGGAGGTATGTCCTTTTGTACCAGAACGAGCCGAGGCTTTGTGCTGACACTTGGACAGATTGGGGTAAGTCATGGAAACGTACCTGATTATTCCCCGTTGCTCATTCGACGCCACTTCACGAAAGCTGGCAACAATGCCACCTTTGCTGCGACGTGCTCTGGCACCTGCTACAACAACTACGTCATTGGCTCACCGTCTGTATACAACAATGCCTACTTTGAGATCGGTTATGTCAGAGTCTTCAGCGTGAAGGGCAGTAACACTGTTGTGTCGCCCTCCACCTCGGGAAGCGGTAACGCGGCAGGATCGACTTCGAGTCCCACCAACTCGGCACTGGGTCTCATGGACAAGTATGGCTTAGCTGCGACCTCCATCTTTGCCGTGATCGGTGGCCTTGGCGTGATGCTTCTATAGAATGCCTTCTATACCACGGACGTCCCACATATCCATATAACCATGCGAGAAGCTGCTTCACGCTGTATGTAAACAGGACGAAATACTTTGAACAGTTACTTATCGTATAGGTACACGCTGTCTGCATGATATCCTCTAATTCGCCTCGCCCAATTTGTATCTTCGATGGACACTATGTGTAAAGAAGTTGAGAGTCTGCAATTGGGCCACATGATACCAATCGAGTCATGACCGCGGTACTTGATTCAAGTCCGCCTCTCGCCACTCCCCTTAGGAAGACGAAATCTGACCCGAGTCGGTGCAGAAATCAGGCCAGGTGACATAAAATGTAGTGATTCCTCACGCGATGCCTGGGAACCTCGGAGTCGAAAGGGTTTCATGTGTAAGAATTCGCCGATGTGAGTAAATTTCTCCAGAAAACGTACATGAACGGGTCCTACAGTGGGAGCTCAGTGCCAGGCCTTTAGTAGATTTTAGCGCACGGGTCGGGTCCGTCAAACGTATTCTCCGACAACGTGGCCCCTATGATCGGGTGGCTCTTTGAAATGGCCTACATGTCAACCAGACTCAGGCCTCGGCGAAGAAGCTCGGAAGCGATATCTTGACCCTCGGGGCTACTCGAACACATAGTCCCATGGGAGGTACCCGCCCTGGACTAAATGAAACGTACCTGTGTACACCCGCTTTAACCATTTTCTGACAGCCCTGACGCTGGCATAAACGGGCGCTGTGGCTACGTAGGGATTCCATATCTATTCGCACTCTGCGAGTTTAGGGGACCGTTTCCGTCTTGTTGTGCCGGCTGGCTTTTTACCCACCCACCGTCACGATCCCAGATCCCAGCCATCGCTTATTCCCTCACGTTCATACATCATGGATCCGTCAACCAGTCCAAGCTCGCTATTTAGCGTGGAAGGCCAGGTCGCCGTAGTCACGGGCGGAGGAACAGGTATCGTGATAAGCAAGCATGGCTGCATCTTGATGGGCTCTAATTGTGATTGTTCGGTTCGGAAGGGATAGGACTCATGATTGCCGCGTCATTAGAGCACAACGGCGCTACAGTATACATCATCGGTCGGCGCCTCGATGTTCTGCAGCAAGCTGCTCGGGAGAACAGTGTTCGTCTGTTCATCACTTGCGTCGCCCCGGTCGAGAACCCCTGAGTAACGCTTCGTTGGCAGAAATATGGCAAGATCATCCCACTACAGGGCGACGTGACCTCCCGGGACTCTCTCTTGTCGATGGCGCAGACGGTCAAGTCTCGGCATGGATATATCGACCTTCTTGTAAATAATGCCGGAATAGCTCGCAATCTACTCCCCCCTCGGCTCCCTTCCCCACTTGACGACACCGATTACCCGAGAGAAGAAACAATTCCCTCGATCAAATCGTTCCAGGACATTCTCTGGAATGCGGGTGGACCTGGTGGATTCGCAGAGACGTTTGAAACGAACGTGACCGCGGTTTACTTTGCGACGGTAGCATTTCTCGAGTTACTCCACTTTGGAAATTTAAGACGCGGTGCTTTGCCCCCTAAATTGGCCACAAGGCCCAGCAACCAACCGAATGGGACAGTAGGCGAGGCTGGGTCGCGTCGGGTGTCGGTGTCAAATGGTCCATCGACGCCATATTTCTCGTTCCCGCCCTCGCCTTCTAGTACGAGTCAACCCCTCCCCACCGACGCGCCTGCAGCCTCATCGGGGGTGTCGGCAAAAGGCTTGCCACCACCCACATCTCAGGTGATCACCATATCATCATCCGGTTCCTTCAGGGTCGACGCACGCGTCCTCTCCATCTCGTACACGCTCGCGAAACACGCTTGCACGCATCTCGGAAAGCTCCTTGCGAACCTCCTCGCGGATTGGAACATTCGAAGTAACATTCTATGCGTACGTCCATCTCCGCTCTCCCTCGTGCCGCACCCGCATTGACACTGACCTGGGACGCGCGGATCCAGCCCGGCGTCTGGCCCAGCGGTAAGCAGCTTTCGCGCACGTTGGACTCCCCCCCTGACGTGATCCGAACAGAGATGACCAACGTGGCGCATCTGACGCCTGCACTCCTGGCGCGGACCGTGCCCCTCGGTCGCTCGGGCACGCTCGCCGAGATGGCGGGCCCGATCCTGTTTCTCGCCGGACGGGCCGGTGCGTACGTCAACGGCGCAGTCTGGCTGGTCGACGGCGGGAGAGTGGGCCAGGTGGCGAGCTCGTATTGAGGCACGTGGGGGGTTCTTGGCCTCGCGGTCCATCCACGTAGCGGGGTGCTCGCATGATCACCGTTCTTCTCCGTCTACGTCTAGTTCTTATCAGTTATTTGTTTCTGCCCCAAGTGATGTACGCCGTTTGTTTGCGTTCGAGGATGTCGTACTGATAGCGACGACTCGTGCCGATGATTACTTTGTCCGAACCACGTTGCTTGGTTGCCTGATCTCTCTCACACGCTATCGGCGTGTTGAATATGCTCGGACCAACCACGGAGTTCATGTACACCACGAGGGTAAGCGAAGCCTCGATAGCCCCGGATATTGAAGTGGTGCGTGCTCGAGAACTCTTCTAGATAACTGACATGCATTCCATGAGGGGTTGTTCCTTTGAGCTCTTTTCATCCGCCATCTTATCGGTTATGTTAGACAGGCAATAGAACGGGCTTGCTCTATGGCGGTGGATCTCTAACTCAGCATAGGGTTGTAGGTACTATAACGAGGCGGGGGGAGGTGCACATCCAGTATATTGAAAATTGTACGTAAAGTCGGAGGTGATTGCAGCATGGCAAGGCTGTGGTTGCGGCCCCTCAGCCTCGCTGGCTTATTGTTCCAGGGACCAAAACGATTACTCACGGCCACAAAAGGCGGTCATAATACTCAGTTATCTCCTTTGGAGTGTACGTAGGTCGCCTCAAGACGTGACTTTACGTAGTCCCCTGCAGTCACAACTTCATATTTGGCTGGGTTATCTTCGGTTACACATCCGGGGAAAGGCTGGTGGCATTTTCAGGCCACAGCGAGAGTAATAAATTTCGGGAGACGCACTTCTAGCTTTACATCATAATCCACTCCGAAAAACGCAGGTATCGAGTATCTTTCTTGCCCAGTGGCATTGATGGCGCGATGCATGGTAGATTTGAAGACGTCATCTAGGCGAACGTCGGAACGTGATCGGCGTTCGACGGGTTGACTTACTGGTCCATCGAGCGAATTGGTCTCCGAGACTGGGGAGTCGTTTAATGCAAGTTACCACGAAGAGCATGAGAGTCCATACTTGACAACAAGACAACCCGATATAGGCACGGCATCGATCCACTCCCCGCTAGTGTTCATTATTTGCAAAGCGGGGACACTATCTTGTCGGAGAATAGTGAAACACTGAATTACTATCTTTCAAAAGAGAGCGTTGCGTGAGACAGCTATTATACATTACCTCGTAGCTAAAGCCAAGATCAATAACCTTGGTTGACTAGGAGATGCTCGAACGCACTCAGTATGGGCACCTATGCCTTCCACACCCTCGGGAGGAATCGCCGGTTGAGGGGGATAATGAAGTAGCCGCATGATTACCCCCGATTGGGAAAACTAATCAATGGTAAGGATCAGGTAGGCAATGCTGTTGAGGCGAATAAGACACGCCTTGTCATCAAAGAAATTTTCTGGAAGACCGAGCGCGACAGCGAATATGGGAAATAAAGATTGCCCTAGCTTGACGACGGCATGGCTGGCCGTCGAGCGGTGATGAAATGACTAAAGCCGCAGAGCAGACTCGGACATACTAGTAAGCAAGGACGTCTTCCTGAAAGTTGGGAAGGTTTTCGGGCCACACGTTTGCGCCTGACATTGGTCCGGTGGCATGTGGGTGCGCATCGTGACCGATGGGTTCCCATCCGATGTCAAAGCCTTCGTGCAAATCTCCCTTGTTGTTTACATTGGCGTTCTCGCCAAGGAGGGCGGTGTATCCTTTGAAGTTTGACGAGCGATGGATGTCCAGCTGAGGGCTTGTCGGAGACGACGTAGGTGATGGAGGACCAGACTGACCTTGATCTTTGCTGCGGTCGGGAGAGCAAAGAATCGCTTAGCGCTGTTTGTGGCTGCACGTATGACAGCTTCGGGTATACCATGGTTTTTGACTACATAGTGGACAGATGGGTGAAGATCTATCAAAGCTGGAGCGTTCTGCTGGACTAATCGTAAAAGAAGCCGACGTTGACACAGGCTGAGCGTATCTCTGCGGCTAGTGCGCTACGCAGGAGAGGATTGGGTGAGGTGAGGTTGGTGATGTCGCTAGAGGGATGTGAGTGAGCGACAATGACAATGTTGAATGAGGACAACGAACATGACAGGGATATGCATGTTGATTGAAATCGGAGCTTCTCTTCTCGATTGGTTCAATCAACAATGGCCCACCTCGCACCCAACCATCAAAGTCACAACCTCAGATACAGAACCAGTTCAACACTTTGCTTCACTGAGTGAATGTCGCACAGGTGACCTTTCTCTAGGACGCCGAGCAGTCCTGAAAGATGTCAGGAAATATCTTCATCATGATGTCCCTCGCACCACACTCTGAGTCATCCATTCAGTATTTGGTCTCCCCCCTTCGAACGTCCTGGAACTTGAAGACTCTGGTGCCCAGCTTTAATGCAGCATTCCCTGGTACAATTGCCAGTGGTCAAGCATCACGCGCCAACTTCCAACACTCTCATATATGCCAGCAAGCTTGTCGTACCCTCTCGGGGTCATACAGAGATGCATGTGCCAGCATCCCTGATCTGACAAATGAGCTTACGAGCAAGTATTTACCTGAAATCTGACTTGACGATGATCTTCTGGAGGATGCACACAAAGTAGTATCAGATGTTCTCTCTGAGGCTTTAAAGAAGCTGGTACTAGCGATTTGCCGACTCAAAGAGGGCAAGAAGGGTCTATGTAGTATTGTCTCAATGTTTACCCTGTTCCTTGAGATGTCCCGCACAGGTTGATCTGTCTGTATGAAATTCGGTGAGCCAGCTGAGACTTGTCTACTAGTACGAGCGGCGATGTCACTAGAAGGAAATGACTTGTATATTGAAACTCCGCTGCGTCACTGGTCTTATTGTTACGGTCATCGTCGCCCTCGTCGTCGTCGTCGTCGTCGTCCTCTGAATCAGCTAGACCGGCAGGTTCCGCTGGTCTCGTCTAGACGTACTTGCCCCTGTACTCGCTGTATCTCATCTCATCTTGTTCTTTCACACCACACCCTCGCCACGTTTCCTCAAGGATCAGGAACAGCCTATCATCCCCCATCCCCACTTCATTCACCGCTAGCGGATCTTTTCCTTTGTCCTCATTTTCCTTCTCACATATAATGGCAACCCTTCGTCCTCCTTCCAGTCCTTCTCCGTCCCCTCTCCACCCTGAGAACGGTCGCTCTTCGAACACAGCACGTGCATCCATGGGACCACGTCAGACACTTGGCCCTGTTTCCCCACGACCTCTCGGCGGCGGTAGTGGCGCTCGTCCCACCAGCGAGTTACTCGGGAGTGCTACTATGTTCCAGACCCCAGAGTCAGAAGCTATTGACCAGTGGTTCGAGAATCTCCAAAATTACGAGGAAACCTTGGAAGAAATGGCTGCTGCCTCCTTGGACGTCAATTTCAAGGAAGAATTGAGTGCCATCGAACAATGTATGTCTACCCCGTGCCGTCTCGACTTCGTCCTCGCTCACTCCCGTGTTAGGGTTCAAGGTGCTTTCTGAAGCGGAGCGAACCGCTGCCCTATATAGCCTTTTGCAGCAGTCTACACAGGTTCAAATCAGATTTTTCATCACCGTACTCCAACAGATGGCACGATCAGATCCAATGACTGCCTTACTTAGCCCAGCGGTTGGAGGTAAGTCGTTCCCACAACACACTGGGAATTATAGTAAAGTCGTCACACAGGGTCGATGCAGAGCCAAATGGAGGCCAAACTTGCTCAGATGACTATCAAGTCACCTTCGCTCAAGAGCCCCATGCCATCGTCCCCTCGCGTATTCAGTGGTAACCAGAACAGACAGTCACTCGCGCTGGACAGCTCCTCTACTTTCCTTTCTCCCGACTCCGCTGCCTTGGGATCCAACAATGATGCCGCTGCAACTCTTGCGCATCAGAGGGCAAAACTTAAAGCATCCAATACTTCACACCGCATCTCGGCTCCCATCTTGACAACTGCCAGCGGCGAGACCCGCACCACGTGGGCTTCCGCTCTCAGCCAAGTTGCTGAACAGAATCCCATTTCTCCGGCACAAGATATTATCGTCCCCAGTAACAGTGGGTCAAGACCCAAGAGCACAGAGTTTAGTGGTACCCTCGGAACTCCTCGTGTGGACGGGCTGTCTCCGATGGTTGGCGATAGCTGGGCGAGCAACGTCAACACACCCCTGATTCCTATGTTTAGTAAGGACGCACAAAGCACGCAGAATCTGGACGCGGCCGCCGCGAAGCTGAACGAGTGGAATGGATCTGGTCCCCGAGTTCCTCTAATGGCTGACCCCAAGTCGTTCCGCCGTCCCTCCAAGGGAGGTGCGAGTACCAACGGAACCGCTTCGGATGGCGTGTACGACAACGACGGCGATCTCGTTCCTTCCCAACAGTCCGCGCAGCGCAAGAATGGTGTGCCGGCGTTTGCGGGCAACAATGCGCAGTTTGGTGGTACCCAACAAGGGCAGTGGAATGGTGGCAGGAGCCCTGCGTTACCCACCCCCAACAGGTTTGGCGAGGAGACCAATGCGTCTTTGAACGGGCTTGGTATGGGTGGGTTCAACATGGCTGGGCTGGGCAGCCCTGGACTGGGGATGGGATTACCCTCTGCGGGGTTGTTGGCGGGCATGAACCCTCTGCAGATGAACATGTTGAATTTACAGGCGCAGATGAGCGCGATGGGGATGACGCCCGAGGCACAGATGTTGGCGGCTCAGATGGCTGCAGGATTCTCGCCACAGGGCTGGTTAGGTCTACAGCAGGCTGCGATGCAGGGCAACAATAACAACAATGGCAGTAACAACATCAACAGGGGCCGCGGAGGTGGTCGGTCACCTGGGATTCCGAAGACAGGTTCTTCAGGTGGAAGCGGCGGTGGGGGAGGTGGTAGCGGAGCGAAGAAGG
>JBBPOD010000529.1:0-17511 GCA_038091255.1 Tylopilus intermedius | reverse complement strand
ACGTTTTACGAACTTGTGTGCAAGCAACTCGCCAGCACACCAACGACATTCTTTACGCATGTTTGCTCGTCCATCCGCAATTTGCTTTCCCCTCCTCCGCCGGACACCAATCGGGAATACCCGGGTGCTCGCATCGCCCCCAGCACGTCGGGGAAACCGTTCCAGAACTTGCTCCAGTGGGACCACCGTTATGGGTATGCCCACTGGCACGGCTTTTACCTAGATACTTCCGGGTTTACAGTGAGTTCTCACATCAGGTACCGTCATTCAAGATTTCTGAATCGTATAGGTACATTTTTTCCGTGACTTAGGCACCCGCTCGATTGTGCTTCATGCGTTGCGTAAAAAGCGATCTGCCGGCTGGTTCTCCGTGCTGACACACAAACTCAACCCCCCGGAAGTTTCCATCGATGTTCCCATCACGATCGAAACGGTTGCATTTGTTCTTACCGCGGTACGTTACAGGACAGTTTCTATTACCTGATCACTTGTCGCTGATATCAATAATATGTCTTAGCTTGCGCTCGAGATGCAACGACAGGCTGATGCCGAGTTCAGCCCGGCAGAACCTCGCATCGCGTTCATCGAGCAGTTCCAGTACCACAGAGACTACATATACGATTTCTTGTGCCAGATACAGGACGGCTCATTCCAGACAAGTGCCGAGACTTTGAGCAAAATGAAAGCTGGTCTCGACTCGTTGCTCAACGTACATATCGACCTTGAAGACAATGTGCGGCCGGCGCCTACTGTTCACTTTCCCTATACCGCATAACTTGAACTGGAGTCTCGAGTGATCTATATGTTTTGTCTGTATTTTACCCCCGGGTTACCGATCTTAGCAATGCAATCTTGTTTGACCATGATGACCGTACGGGCTGAGTCCATCTTTTACTTCAGCTGCGTTCCATAACAACCGGCACCTACGGTAGCTCTTCGAGTGGCACCGTCGTTATTTGCTCCATCATCTCACGAAAATGCCGTCTCTTCCCTCTGATTCCCTGCTGCTCGCGTCACGGTAGAGTGGTGTGACTATGGACGACGCGCTCCTGTCACAGTCACCACCACATGATTCCCTCAGACTGACCCCGCCACTGGCAGTTCACAATGACACACGATATCGGTGCGTGACATGCTAGTACACGCCGACTATTAAATATTAATATTGGATGATAATGCAGCGCCATCATCGCCGTCATCTGCCCCACAACTACCTTGATAGACGCCGTCGCCTCCGTCCTCTTGCCTGCCCATCCCATCCATAATGGAATGACGACGATGACGACAATACAATGACCAACGGAAATGAGAAGGGCGATGATGACCCGGTCCCATGACTGCAGTCATTTGCCCTCCTGGTCAGCGCGGCATGATGCCCGTGGAACGAGGGCGATAGCGCACAACGAAAATGGCATAGGACAACCGTACCGTGACACTGGCAGGACAATGATAATGTTCCTGCGAGTTGCCTTCCAACACGCCGAGCCTCGATTTAACTTGGATGAGGTAAGGCATCGCTACACCTGGTTCCCGTACTGACCCTGTTGCGGGCGCGCGTTGACAAGAGAGAACAAGGGACCTTCGATTTATGCCCCGGCTCAACGCGAGGAGGTGAGCCCTCTTGCTTGTTAATCGGAAGTGTCGAGTCTAACATACAATGTCAGCAAACTGTTAAAATCCCTACGGTCACCAGAGCCGCATCAGATGACCGGTTTGTGATTCTTCAAGCATTCTCGCAGCCACCGATCACGCGATGACTAGGTTCTAGAAAAAGGTCGCCCCCAAGCTTACCTTGGCAATAAGGAGCCAAAGCGAGCGACCGCGTCACCGATCAGTGTCCTTTGCTCGACTGTTACATAAACCTCGCCATGACCGCTCATCCGTTCAAACGCAGCAGCAGCAACCAAACGATGCATCTGGACCCTCCACCGCCAGCGATCGGGCCCACCCAAAACCCGGCCACCTCCAAGGATGCCTCGAATAGTTGTCAAGGCTGCGCAGACCCAAATGATAGACCTCGCCATCAAAGCTCACCTGTTGTGCTGACGCAGCGACGTCAACCAAACGATGGATCCGCACCCTCAACCGCGCCTGTCAAAATAAGGACGTTGCCAAGGATGCCGGTAGTCGACAAGGCGGCCCAAAGGCAGTGAATGCCGTGAGTCTCCCTCTCAAACAGCGAACCGAGTACTCATTTCTTGGTCAGGTGCAACGACCAACTCAATGTAGTATATGTACATCACGATGTAATAACACATTCCCCAAGAACAGCAGCGGTCAGTGCGACTACTTGAAGCGCGTTCGGTCATTCGTCAGAGAGTGATAGCCGGATGGGTGAGCTGGCCTATTCCGTCGATGATAGCATCAGATCTTACACCCTCACAGGATCTCGCACTGCGGTGGACAGTACATATCCTCGGTTTTCATTCTCACTGAGATTCCCTGTGGGCACGGATATCGTGAAGCCTCAGTTTCAAGTCTCGACCGGCCCGCTTGAGACACGCCTCCAACTCACTGGCCGCGATCAGCAAGGGCACCGTCAACGACTTAACGACCCAATCCTCCGCTCTCCAACTTGAAGACTCACGGTTCATACCATCGGGCGTTCGAACGTCTCCTATCTGCAGCACTGCTGCCCATGACCGCGGTCGCATTCCCCACGTCCGGTACGGCATACCCGGGCCCATTCTCGACGGTCTCATGGGCATCTCGCTCGTGATGCCAGATACATTGAGGTAAGCTCGCGTCACGAATCAGTCTGTTCTGGGACGAGTGGATGACGGGACTGGTACAGTTTGATGCTGTCTTCGTCGACTATCTGCATAAGCACAAGTTCCCCATCCTTGGCATCAGCAAATCACTTAATTCTGGACAGTACTGTCCAGAGCTGTACATAGACCAAGGGCCTCCAGCCTGGTCCATTCTGGACAGATCTGTGTATTCCAGTATCTCTATCCATGCCTGTCCACTACTGTCCAGTCACCTGATATCTGTGGAGCTTTGGTATATTGGACATCTAGCATGCTGTCAACCCTGTGGAACTCTGTGGAACCTGTGCTCTGCCACTCTGTGTTCCCTGTGGAACCCTGACAGAACACCACAGAGCACCACAGTCCTGCCATGCATACAGTACAATCCACATAGCTCATACAGTCACACAAAATTGTAAGGTGGCATTTTTTCCCCTAGCATACTAGTAGCATATCACATTTGAAATAACATCATTTTATTTTCTAAAATATCTACATAGGGGAGTCCCCGTGCTCGCTGGCGGTAGTGTCGTCGTCATCATCGTCGTGAGGGGCACGTGGCACACCCCAGATGCCGTGACGCCGTCGTCGTGAAGGGCGTATGGCATGCCCAATTCGCCGTCGTCGTCGCGTGGGGCACGTCCTCATCCTCGTCGTGGTGGTCGTTGGGTGGGGCGAGTACGCACCGTCGCCATCCTGGTTGCAGGGGGCGCGGGGCTGTTGGCATGCCCTTGCGCCGTTATCGTCACCGTCGCTGCCATGTCGACGTGGTGTCGACGTGGTGCCGTCGACGTCGCGTCATTGTTGGCACCGTCGCGCACTCGCCCTCGTTCTCGTCGCTGCCATGTCGACGTGGTGTCGACGTGGTGCCGTCGACGTCGCGTCGTTGTTGGCACCGTCGCGCCTTCGCCCTCGTTCTCGTCGCTGCCATGTCGACGTGGTGTCGACGTGGTGCCGTCGACGTCGCGTCATTGTTGGCACCGTCGCGCCCTCGTCCTCGTCCTCGTCCTCGTCCTCGTCGCTGCCATGTCGATGTGGTGTCGACGTGGTGTCGTCGACGTCGCGTCGTTGTTGGCACCATCGCGCCCTCGTCCTCGTCCTCGTTGCTGCCACGTCGACGTGGTGTCGACGTCGCGTTGTTGCTGGCACCATCGCGCCCTCGTCCTCGTCCTCGTCGCTGCCATGTTGACGTGGTGTCGACGTCGCGTCGTTGTTGGCACCATCGCGCCCTCGTCCTCGTCGCTGCCACGTCGATGTGGTGTCAACGTGGTGCCGTCGACGTCGCGTCGTTGTCAGCACCGTCGTGACCTCCTCCTCCTCCTCGTCGCTGCCACGTCGATGTGGTGTTGACGTGGTGCCGTCGACGTCGCGTCGTTGTCGGCACAGTCAAAGGACGCCCCTCAGGAGCCGGGGAGGGTCAGTATGCAAGCAAGGCATGTCGCTCACGGCGTATGTGAGGAGACCGGTCTGGGTGGGTGCCATGGTGAGGCTGAGGAGGGCGGTGAGTAGTGCGCTCTTGGACCGTGCGTTCCCCCCGTCGCCGTGCTGGCCCACGGGCACGACGAGTGTGCTGATGAGGACCTATCCAGCGAGACAGCTCATTTCCTCGTCCGATTTCCCACCTGACGATGGCGTAATGGCGACCTCGGCGGGATGGTAGAGCGAGTTCCCGCTCGTGAGGAAGATCTTGATGAGTTTTTCCTAGTGGTTTGCCATCATGGTGGGGCGGTGAGGAGGTCGTGTACGTCTTCTACGGAACGGAAGGTTTCCTGCCAGAGCTCTGGCTCTACGGAGGTGTTCAGCTGTGCGAAGCGGGTATCGAGGTGGTCCTGGAGGGTGTCTGGGTCGGAGGGGTCGATGACGTTGGACAGGTGGAGATGGAGTGTCTTGCAGCGACAACGAAGCTCAACCTTGCGCCAGTGCTTGAGACAGAAGCGAAATACTTGCTGTGCGACTTGCTGATGGGAAGGATCGGACGGGTGTGGGGTGTTGATCGCAACGACACTCACCTGAAATATGGCTTGAGATCGGGCATTGTTCTTGAGTGCCGAGAGAGAGGTGCGGTAGCTCTCCCATAAGAACTTGAGCCAAGGTGTGACGAGCGCTCTGTCTGTGCGATCCTTGCTCTGATCGCCCCTGACTGCGAGGAACTTTTGAATGACGATGTCGATGGATGCGACGTTGGCGTTTTGTGCGATGTTCTTGTACTGCATGAGGCCTTCTTTTGGTGTTCTTCCCGTGCGCATCTTGACGCAGAGCCTGACAAAGCGGAGGAGGTTTGGTTCGAAGGCGGGAAGAGGCGTCGACTAGGTTGCGTGCGTCGAAGAAAAAAGATAAACTCTAGGGAGTAAGGTTGCGGAATGCCTTCAGTCCGATACCGGTGGAGAACGATCAGGAAAAAAAAAGATGGAATCGGGACCCGGTGCCACGCACATCACACTCCGTGGAAACACCGTTAACGACAGCTGACCACCGCCTGCCGAAGAAAAAAAGACGCGCGAGCTGAGATCTGTCTCAAGCAGGGACGACGTACCAGGACTCGCATCTTGTCCATTGGCCTTGAATGTGGGGGACCATTCGTTGGTAACCTGCAGCGGAAATGCGCCCTCGATGGTGGATGGAGGGACGCCAAGGTGTTTGAAGGTCGGGCTGTGAAAGGGACTGTACCGTGACAGCAACAAACACGTGAGTTGAGATCTGTCTCAAGCGGGGACAACGTACCAGAACTTGCGTCTTATCCACACGGCCTTGAATGCGAAGAACCATTTGTGGGTAGCCGGCAGCGGAGATGCGCCCTCGATGGTAGATGGAGGATGTCAAAGTGTTGGAAGGTCGAGTCTGATCGGTATACGGTCGCGGAATTCCCCGAACATGACAAAGCTTGTGTGCTACATACAGGTAAACGAACAAGTCAATTCTGCAATACCTCAAATAACCTAATAAGATATTACTTGTGCGATCGGAGTACAGCCAAATTCGAGTACATAGAAAAGACGAGAAAATGGTGAGTAACGACAGACAGAATTTTCCATGTCAATCAAGCTGGACAGCCAGGAGCCGTCCAGCAGCTGCCTGAGTCAGAACACCTGAGTGAAAACGGATCAGCATACACCTTACAAAACGACGTTCGATCGCTAAGTCCACTCACCGTTTCTGTGTGACCTTCGGGCCGGGTATGAAGTGGGACGACGTAGTCTTGGGATGGGTACAGGCCGGCCAAAAGTAGTGAATAGTGAATTAATTCTTCCGATGTGGAGATCCTTGTTATCGACGGTGTTCTGCGATTGCTGGGCTTTGAAGCGCTGGAGTTCAACGATCTTCTCGTGCTCGCGAATAATACACTCTGACAACGCTCTTTCCGCACGAGACACGTCACGTTGGGCACGAACGATTTCGAGCACAAGACATGCCTCCTGATTTTCTAAGTTTGCAACGTCTCCTGACTGAAAATCTCAGTCTTCTAGACATGACAGCACAATCACAATGACTTACTGCAGAATCTCCGCGGTACGTTGAATAGACCTCGTCGAGGAACTCCCGTTTTGATTGGCCCACGGAGGCTGTGATCCGATCCAACGTCGTTGTAATCTCGAAAGATAAAGCGTCCGCAGGAAAGCTACGCGATCTTTGCACTGGAGCGTTGGACATGCCGACTCCTTGGGGTACTACAAAGTATGTGTTTGTTTGTTTGCTGGCGAAATATCTCACGCTCGTTCCTGCCATCACGTGCCGAGCTAAGTATGCCTCGCTGTCCTTCCTGTGGCAAGGGCGGGTTTGCAGATCACGAATCAGTAGCAAGACACATGAGCCAACCACGCTCGGGTTGTGCAAACTGGACCGATAATCTCATTCGACTCCGTGACGACCTTGTTCCTACACGCGACCACGTCGATACCATGGCAGTTGACGAGCCTCCGGCCGTTCAACTTGAAGGCTACAGTGAAATGGACGATAACGAGGTGCTTGAAGATGCACGAGTAGAAGAAAGATCCCCCGATGTTGAGTATTTCCCTAGTGCCGCTTATGCGTACGACGGCGGCACAACGTTTCTAGACAAGTTTGAAGCGGACGAATTCAGCAAGTACCGCACTTCAAACATATACTATCCATTTGCTTCTCGGGGCGAGTGGGAGCTAGGCTCGTGGCTCCTTCGCTCAGGTTTGAGCATGAGCGCAATTAATTCGCTTTTATCTCTCGATCTGGTTCGTCTTTTTCTTTTTCTGCTTCTCGGACACATCAGTTCACATCGGATATAGATGAAACGTTTACCGCTCTCGTTTCGAACAGCAAGAGAATTACGAAAGCGAGCAGAACTGCTACCAAGTGGTCCTCGCTGGATCTCGCGTCAGATCCCCACGTCTCACCCGACCAAACGGCCGGTTTTTCTCTACTGGCGCGATTCGCTGGAGCTGCTGGAATACCTGTTCAACAATCCGTTGTTTGCGGATGCGATGGAACTTGTGCCGTACCGATTGTACAAGACAGCCGATCGCCTGTACCGTGTCTATACCGAATGGATGTCGGGAAACGATGCATGGGAAATGCAGGTGAGTCGAACTTCTTTTCAGCAAAAACATGCGCTGACTTACCCTAGTCTCAGCTCCCTGAGGGCGCTACTTTACTCGGAACAGTTCTCTCTTCGGACAAAACCAACATCTCGGTTCTAACCGGCGATCGCGTCGCTCACCCCCTCTTAATCAGTCTTGCCAATATCAAGATGGCTACACGTCTCAAACTTTCTTCCAACGCGTTTTTACTCGCTGCCCTTCTTCCCGTGCCGAAGTTTCTCCACAAAAACAAGCGGATGAAAGGTGTACTCGAAAGCCGCCTGATCCACCACTGCCTAGACATCGTCCTCGACCCCTTGAAGCGTGCCGCAACTGTTGGAGCCATGTTGTCTGACCCCCGAGGTTATCAGCGATATTGCTTCACCCCCCTTGCAAGTTACATCGCCGACACCCCTGAAGCAGCTATGCTGGCCGGGGTCGGGGGAAAGACATCGCCGATCACGACAGCCATGTACCGACAATTCGGCGATCCATTCCGGCACGAACCGCGCACCGCGTCAGCAACACTCTCTCAACTTGCGGTTGTCGCTAGGAAAGTCGATCCTCAAAACCTCGAGGTCTACTTTCGAGAGGCGCAGAAATTTCGTTTGAACGGGGTCGACCAGCCCTTCTTCCGCAACTTTCCCCAGTCTTGCCCCAGTCGGTTTCTAACCGCCGAGTTGCTCCACCACCTCCACAAGGAGTTTGGCGATCACGATCTCAAGTGGTGCGTCAATGCGTTGGGAGCTGCCGAGATCGACTTCAGATTCTCCGTCCTCCACCCTGTTACCGGTCTCTCTCACTTCAAAGAAGGCATTTCCGCGCTCATTCAGGTCACGGGCAGAACATATCGCGATATGCAACGCTACATTATCGCAGTCATTTCCGGCTCTGTATCTCGCGACGTCGTCATCGCCATCAGGGCACTTATGGACTTTCGGTATCGTGTACAGGCGTACGAAATCGCGGACGACGACATTACTGTTATCTCCTCTGCTTTAACCGAATTTCATTCGCACAAAGCTGCGATCCTCGATTCCGGCTTACGTCAGGGAAAGGGTGGCCGGCCCATCAACAACTGGCACATTCCGAAGCTAGAACTCATGCAAAGCATCGCGCCAAGTATCCCGAGGGTTGGTCCCGTCATTCAGTGGTCGGCCGACCTTACCGAGCATGCGCACATCGAACAGATCAAGAACCCTGCGCGTGGTAGCAACAACAAAGACTACGACCCCCAAATCTGCCGTCAGCTTGACCGCTTGGAAAGATGTCGCAACTTCGATCTCGCGCTGTCTCTGAAAATACCTCGTTCTAGCGCTCGAGCCCGTGGTCAAGCGGATGGAGCGGATGGAGCGGGTGAAGCGGACGAAGCGGACGAAGTGGACGAAGCGGATGAAGCGGACGGAGCGGATGAAGCGGATGAAGCGGATGAGGACGGTGGTCCCGAGAGTGCCCGTCTGGCCCCTTCCAGAGTTCCCATCGACTACTTCGCCCGTGCAACAGTCCTGGAGTCTTCAAACAAGAAGTCGACGCCTCGTCCTCATCGCTCTTTTTCTGCTGGTCGAGTCGCTTTCAACCTCGCCTACGACCCTTCGATACGTTCCATCTCTATTGGTGCTGCTTCCGAGCTATTCCAACTTCCCGATCTACCAGCCGCTCTTTCCGACTTTTGCTCTCACGAACGGGCCAACGGTGTTCACGCGGTACGCCCAATCGGGGGTGCTCGTAGAGCATCAAACTCTCCTCTTCCATTTCAACATATCCAAGTTTGGTTCAAGCTACGCCTACAGACTACTGAGTTTCACACCGCTTCTGTATTGCCTGCACAAACCCTTCACGTATCGCCCCCGGAAGGTGACTGGAAATATGGGCATTACGACACCGTGATCGTGAATACAGACCGTTCATTCGTGTGGCCGAGGAGCGGGATAAAAGGTGAGCAAGATTTTTTAGCTCATCGTCTACTTGGTCTCTAACGTGACAGTGCGCAGGGCATTCAGTCGTACAGCTCCGGCTTATCATGCGTCCGTTGGGGAAACCCGGCCAACAATGGGCATGGGCTGACCGATTTTTGGCCTATGTGCAGCGCTTCGATATTGTCCCTCAGGCGGGTTCGAGTGGCCGCGACCTATCAACCGACATGCATGTCCTTAAGAGAGCTTTGCGCTCTTCTGGGGACCGCATGGGTGATATCATCCCTCTCACCGAGATACGGGCCTACGCGAACCTCGTTCCACGCTTCGGTGCCGCCGCGGACTCCCGCTTGACAATGTACAATTCTCTGGAGCACTCGCGTGAATTTTTTCTAAATAAGTTTTTCGACAAGAACGTCTATTATCCCCTCTCTCTAGATCTTTAGCAACGTGAAGCGTCCGATTGGTATGGTTGCCCCTGTTTGCATTCACCTAAAGCTGACGTCACACCCCTGAATTTAGCCATCGTCGATTGGTCAACGACACGGTTGATGCAGGATTCGAACCCACGACTCGACGTCGCGCGGTTGAGCTGACAGCGTAGGCGTGAAATTCTGTATAGTTGCTTTGTCCTGTAACTCCCACATCGATCGGATACCTCCCTGTATATCTCACATTGGACACCTCCCTGTATATATGCTCCCCACCCATCGGTTCCGCACTGTCGATGCGGTGTACAAGCTCGGGTCCTATCCCGTACCGAAGGCTGGCCGCTCGGTCGACACGATGGACAAAATCACCGCCCAAGAGCTTGAAAGCGCTATCGTGTACGAGCTAGACGAGGCACCTTATTCAAGATTCAAGTTAGGCCATGCTCTCGACATCATCTTGGAGGATTTTTCCGCCCAGATCCCTTCTCCAGATTCTTTATTCGTTTCTCGTGAAGTCGTTCACAGGTACTACCCAACCGTTCTCAGCAACCACGCCACCGAGCCAGTCCCTCTTTACGACCCAACTGCACAAAAATGGAATTGGCCCATGCCTTCGCCCGGAAACGTTGCCCTGGCACAAACCACCAAGGCTGCCAACGGAGACAGCCCCGGAGGCTGGGGAGAAACCCTTGTAGCTGCCTTTTTCAACGCCATCGCCACCGCATTAGCCCCATACATAAAACCGCAACTAACGACGAATGACGACAAGACTCCACATCGTCACTGGTTGGGGTCCTACAGCAACCGCCGTCTGCCTGGTGCACCTAACGGCGCCGGTGCTTACGACCGCCACCCAGACATCATCCTCGTGGAATCAGCAAGTTACGCTACCCAATCATTGTCCTGGGCGGACCCCGTAGTACTCGCTGAATATACGACGGAGAAATGGTCCGCGTCCAGTCGTCTCTCGAAAACCCTTCACACCAAGTCTTACCTCGCCTTTCTCGACCAACCTTGGCGACGTTTCGTTCTCTGTGTCTCTCTCTGCAGATCTGAGATGCGTACTCACCTATACGACCGCTCCGGCCTTTGCGTCGGCTTTCCGTTTAACATAAACCACCATCCACAACAGTTCCTCAATCTCATTGCCGCTGTGGTGTTTGCCAACAGGCAATGTGTCGGTTTCGATCCCACTATCACGATACATCCTACCCCTCTCGACCGGGCTCCACGCCAACTCCTTATCGACGAATCGACAAATGCTTTAAACGTTCCATCCACTATCCATGAAGACGGAGAAGGGGGATATGACGCGCAGACCATTAATACCGAGACAAACTCCACCGGCAACGCACCACTCACCCTGATCGGTCCCGCTGCGACTGGCACACCACTTCCCCCCGATTTTCTTCTCACCCCCGTTCATTTACTGCCCCAGATCGGGCAGATCGAGGTGAACGGGAACATATACTACATTGTGAAAGTGCTCTTCTCCTCCCCCGGCTTTTTGGGACGAGGTACCATCATCTATCTTGCTCGTCGTCAAGGTCAGGCCTACATCATCAAAGACCACTGGGTCGAAAACGCAGAGAACGAGAGGAAGATGATGGAGGCGATGCAAGGTATTCCGGGGGTGCCTACCGTTGTGGATTTTTGCCAAGTACAGATCTCAGAAGGTGTAGTCGACAGGACTACTCGCTATCGACCCGAGAAGCGACAGCAGGAGATGAAGAGTCATCGGGCACACGTCCGAACCGTCATCACACCATGCGGTCGATCCTTACTCAGTTTTCGGTCGATCCGAGAGCTCGTTCAATGTGTTAGAGATGTCCTCCAAAGTGAGTATACTGTCTCGCTGTCGTTCCGCAGCCAATTCATGCATGTTGTATTTAGTCCAGGCGAAAGCAAACGAGAGGAATATCCTCCACCGCGATACTAGCCCTTCCAACGTACTTATCCAAGACACCACGGACGGGATTCAAGGGATGCTGATCGACTGGGAGTTCGCCGTGGAGAAGACCGTTAACGAGCGGTATAGCGTTGGCGGGACGGTCAGTATGTTCACCCACACCTGAGCTTACTCTTATTCAATCTGTTTAGGGTACGATACCATTTCTCTCCAGATCGTTGCTATCGCAGATTTCAGAAGAGCTTCGGAGGCGCAGCACCAAGAAAAAAACAGTTCGCAAGCAGGGTCGCGTTACCTCCGTGGCACTCAACGAAGACTTCACCGTTAGACATACCTTCGAGGACGACATCGAATCTCTCTTCTATGTTTTGGTCTGGATCGCGGTCCTCTATGACGGCCCTGGTGGTCAGGAACGCGAGGGCTTTGACTTCGACACTTCCTTCCTTGCACACTGGACGGAGAACGCGAACAACAGCGGCCTGAGCGCAGCGCATAATGCGAAGGTCGCGCTTATCTCCGAGCCAGACCCCCAATTTGCACAGCGCGTGTCCCCTTACTTTCAACCGATCATTCCCCTTCTGGTAGATTGGCACAAGTACTTTCGAGATTCAGCCTACCATCTGACCAAGATCAAATTCGAGGATTGCTTGTCGACATTGGACAAGCATCTCAAGGACCTGCCCCCCGACGATGACCAATACTCCCGGAGAAAAGCCATTGACGAACTTCGGCAGTCATTGCCGGAACCCCCCCAAAGAGCGGTGCCGATACCAGAGACAAACGTCGTTCGCAAGCGGCTGCGAGACGTTCGAAGCATGGGTGACCAACCGATTCTATACAAACGTCTGCGTGGCAAGGCGTTGTAAATTCAAGTATCTGTTCTGTTCCTTAGTCCTAGTTTTTTTTTTCTTCCTACGCGTTTGTACTTGTGCTGTAAGCGAGGTTTACATAGGGTGTTACGTCCACTATCTCACATCACTATAAGTCAATTTGCCGTGTCGTTCTTTTCTTTTTACTTGCCAATGCAATCCCAGCATGAAGGTAGGAAAAAGCGTCAAGCAAACGACAACGAAGACCCTAGTCTCGCGAAGAAACTCAAGCAAACTGTGTTCTGTTCAACAACCCAAGCTGTGAACGACGGTCACATTCAAGTTGACAGCCAGGCTTCTCAGTTACGTCGCACGAGACATGGAGCAGGCTCCGGTGGACGGGTCGCCCAACTGGAGCGAATTGGTGCCGTTCTAGAGGCTTCACAAAAGCGCAAGCCACGCACGGGAACAACCCTCGCAGACGACACTGTACCGAACCCGCTTGCTCCGGCGTCACTTGAAAGTAATGTGAGGAAAGGGGTAAGTCTCGTGTTGTATTGAGTTTCCGGGACTAATCACATTATAGACTATATCGAAACCGGCGCTAGCTGCTGCAAAGACCACGAAGGCCTCGCAAAACAAGCGAACTATGCAGGTATGCCACGCCGTTGCCACTGAGTTAGGTTCTACTATCAAACGTCTTTATCTAGCCAGAAGCAGCGCCGAAACCCCAGTACATGTTGAATTCCGGCAATAGTAAATTTGGTTTTTGCGCTTCTCCTCGTATCGTCGAACCAGGACTCGGATTGCACCCACAACGTCCCACCTCTGGCTCTGGGCACCAAATCCCTCCACTGCGTGCCAACGGGGATGCCTCCGTTTCCCTGTCAGCCTCTCGACTGACTGCCTCTGGTTCTTTGGCCATTTCAGACGTTACTCGACATCTTCCTGCACCTCCATGTGTGAGCCAGTCATCCGCACCACGCGACGTCTCTCAGCCACTGGCAGGTCAAAGTGCATTAGCGTCTGTCGACAGCGACGATCCCGATGACGGCCTCCTTCACAATCCAAGCGAACAGGGAAACGAGCGCAGTACCTATGGTGATGAAGACAACTACAGTGGCTACGGCAGCAAGAACGATGGCGATCTGGACGATGAAGATAGGAATGCAGACGAAGAGGACCTGGACAGCGGTAGAGAAAACGAGTCAAATGACAGTGACAGTGGCCACCGTCGTCGCTCTTCTGGTGTGTGCCCTCGCTCTACATTGACCCGGCATAACGCATCCTCACAGGCCCAGGCTTTTCCCGCGAAACAAGAACAAGAAACAGACAGCCAGTTCGCCATGCGTCCCTCCCACCCGACCATGAATTTACTTATTCTCGCGATGAAGACGAAGGAAATGCGGCTACTCTGTTGAACAATCACGAAGCTCCGGGTGTCGATGCTGCTGCTGACGTTTTAGAAAGGCACCAGAACAGGAATGGACGACCACGCGCACCTGAACCCTCCTTGCTCACTGCAGCGCGCACCCAGGCTGAGCCAGCTGCCCCTCGCGGAGAAGATTCCAATGATCATGCGGAATCGGCATCAATTTCTCGACGTCGTCGTCGTCGCCGCGCGGATGATGCAGCTCCCCCTCCGCATCAACTTGGACATTATTCGCCCATGTGGAAGGACTGCCTAGAGACCGCCAAGGTTGAATGCCGCACAGCCCATGCTCTTTCTAATCCGTGGCCTAAATTACAGGTAGACCTCGAAAACTCCATCATGGAGTGTCTGACGACGGTGGTCGTAGAAAGAACCCATCAGGGGGTCCGCTTCGAACCTGGTTCGTACCCACGTACTCTACGTAACGGGTATTGACTCTGTTGTTGCAGGTTATTGGCCGGACAAAAAAATGGACATGGCGCAAATGGTATGTGCTCCGTGGTGCTGTGTTTATTGCTCACCGTCGTTTGCCGCAGTTGTACGAAGACATGTCTACGTGGCGGTCCGAGATGAAGAAAGCAGCTGTCGTAGCTGCTCCTCGTTTTTATAGTTTGATACCTGCTCCAGAAACACAGTCGCCAGATCCAGTTGCTTATGCCCAGAATGCTGCCGCCGCGCTTCTCAATCAATCAAAGTTTCTCCGGGATGGCCGTGATGAAAACGTAGGTTTCATCGGACGAGAATGCGCCTTCTGACCTGGTTACAGGGGAAAACAAAGAATTTTGCCCATCCCGCACTCAAAGAAGTCGTCATCAAGTTTTTTTATACCGGTAGCTACCGTGTCGCACATCGCCGCGCTGACAATTTTCGTATCTCGGTTCCAAAGTCATGTCTCGCTCTCGCAGCGGCTGCCGTAAGTTGTGGGGCCTCAGTTCGTACGATCCGCTGAATACGAGACAGCTCAACTGTGTGCTTGATGGCTATGCACTCAATGGCACGGGTGACACGTTTCCCAAGTTTTCGGCAAAGGCATACTCATCCATCTACTATGGCATCATCACCCTCGTTGATGCTACCCTTGAAGATCCCTACCATGGTCCTCGTCTCAAAGACCAACTTTCTAGATGGGCGCGGGAAGGTTGGTACGTGGTTTGTGTTACATGGCGTTGTCCCTATTGATGGTCGTCTCATCAGGGCTGCATTGCAGCGCATTGATACCTCGATACAGCGCCATGATCATCTTCAGATAGCTTTGGATTAATGTATGCCGATTTGTCACGATGTCATTAATATTATCCGTGAAAGTTTAGCCAAGGTTGGAATTGATCTGCACATACAACGACAACAACGACAACACGACGACACCGCTTAATCTTCCACTACCTGGTCCTTTTGTGGGACAACGACGACACGACGACACGACGATGACGCACTGGCCCACACACCCTCGCCCATGTACTCGCCTACACGCCCATCGCACACCCAACAATTGGATGACGACGACAACCGCGACGACGCGACGACGACGACGACGACGACGACGCGACGACGACGACGACGACGACGTCCTCGCCCTCACCCTTGCCCTCGCGCACCCACAATCCCCCCCTCTCTCTCTCGTCTTCACCCACCTCACGACGACGACATGAGGTTGGCACAACGGCAGCGACGACACTACGACAACCGCGTCCTCTCACTCCCCTTGTCCTCTCGCGCACCCGACAACGCCTCCTCCTTCCCGTATACCCACCTCACGATGTCGACACGATGTCGACGACACGGCAGTGACGATGACAACGACGCGACATCCACGACACGGCGGGACGTCAACGCAACAGCAACGACAACGAGATCCTCGCCCTCCCCCTGATCCTCGCGCACCTGACGACGCCCCCCTCTCTCGTCTTCACCTATCTCACGACGACGCCCACGTCGACACCACATCGACATGGCAGCGACGACGGTGACGACAACGACAGCGACAACGACGGGACGTTGACACGGCAGCGAAACAGCAACGAGAACGAGGTCCTCGCCCTCCCCCTGGTCTTCGCGCACCCGACAACCCCCCCTCGCTTGCTCTCCTGTCTTCACCCGTCTCACAACGATGACACCGCAGCGACGACGACGACGATCACATCGACACCACATCGACATAGCAGCGACGACGGTGACGACAACGACAACGACGGCATATTGACATGGCAGTGACAATGACGACGATACCACGTTAACATGGCAACGACGACGACGACGACACGACGGCAGCGACGATGGTGACGACGACGGGACGTTGACAGCAGCAACGACGACGACGATGGCGGCACCACGTCGACACCCCATTGACATGGCAGCGACGAGGACGAGGACGCGACGGCAGTGACGATGGCGTCAGCAATGACGCGACGACGACGGCACATTGACATGGCAGCGACGAGGACGAGGACACGACGTCGACGGCACCACGTCGACACCACATCGACATGGCAGCGACGACGACGACGACATGACGGTGGCAGCGGCAGCGGTGCCGATAACTCTCCCGTCTCCTCTTCCAGCTCTCTCAGGTATACAACATATTCAAAGTGAGTGCTCTCCTCGACCTCGTCAAGCCCCTCGGCGACGTTGGCCCCGAACAAGTCGAAGCCTACCTCGTGGACTGTGCCCGTTGCAGCGAGTTCTGCATCCACGTCGACCACGCCACGTCGACCATCAGTCATTGACGAGCCGTTTGCTAACCACGACGGATACAGTGCTCCTGGGCCCAGCACCTGTTCGCCGTGCGACACCCCCTTCAGCCGTCGTCGACCGAGCTCGTTAAATAATAGCATACCCGTCCGAGCACGCTCGCCACCGCGCTCCGCGAGGCCCTACGCTTGTTCGATCCCCAGCCGGTGTTGTCCCCCGAGGGAGAGGCTGCCCGCCAAGCTGCTCAGTTTGCCGAGCTCGTCACAGCTGCCAACGCAAGTATCCTGCCCTTCCCTTCGCAAAGCACTCGTCGCGCGTCGCAGAGACCTCCCACCCCGCCGAACTCACACGTGCCAAGAAACTCGTCGAGGGGCAAAAAAGTGGTCGAGTCAACCCGCACGGAAGGGGCCATGAAACTCGCGCGGGACCTCATGAAGCGCGGCGGACTGTGTCGGTCGCGGCGGTGCTTGAACCAGTGCGTGTACAAACGCGGATGGGTTCAATCGTCTCACACTTGCTGGCAGGTCATATTCTCACCCTTGCCCTCGCACGCCCTCATGTTTCCCATTCGCGACGCTCACGCCCGCACCCGGCGTCCTCTCCGCTTACAACGTGCATGCGCGCACTGGGCTACACCTTCACTACCCTGCTCGTCCTAGTCGCCTCGCAATACCTACAGGCATACTTGCACATTACGATGGGCCCGCCCCCTGCAATGTGTGTGCACGTGATGACGTGCATTTCATTTAATGAGGTATTGAGCATGACGTAACACCCCGAGCATGAAGCTTGTAGCGTGACCCGAGATTCACGTTTGATGTAGATTATTGATTGTAATTGAGCTACCAAAAAAAAAATCTCCTATTGGCAGTATTCGAGTCAATCATGATGTAAGCTGTGGGAAAATGTGTCATGTAATCTCTGGGCTTCTGGAGCTTCTGGGGCATTGTAGGTGTGTGAAACTAGCATACTATGTATTCTAGGTCATCTGGAAGGGCTGTAGTGCACTCTAGGTCTATGATGCTGGGTGCC
>JBBPOD010000528.1:0-17512 GCA_038091255.1 Tylopilus intermedius | reverse complement strand
CTGCATTCGGGCGTGTCAGTGCCCCGGCCAAAAATCAGTCCTGGAGTGCATCACTATGCTATATGGGCAGTACACTGTTGATCAGCAAGACAGTTCTCCGGAATATGCCTTCTTAAGAGGATACACTGCGATCCTGATAGGACTCCTCATTAAGGATGACACCTCCAACCAAGCCATTGTCACGTCAATGCTGCCAGGCATATCATCTGAAAAGATAAGGTCTCTGATTATCCACTGTCACTCATTTTTGGATCTTTATGATGATACTGCAATCTTATCCTCTTCTGACCTTTCACAAGTAATGTCTGAGGCAGCCAACAATGAAGACTCCGGTTGCCACTGGATGTCATGGGATACGAGAGGTAAACAGACTGCTCAGAGTGTAATTACATCTCTCGAGTTGTTATGTAACACTTGACATATATTATGGAGTTTGTATACCATTGTGACCACACGCTTTCTCGGCTGTTCCAAATGTCTGCACAAGATTACCATGCTAGAAAAATAGGCGTGGGACTCGGTTGCTGGAATGCCTAGAAGTTTGGCCAACGAAGACGAGCGCTCTGGAAGCCGTCGCTCGGACGGGTCCGTCAACCCCGTTGACCAATCAAAGTCGTCTTTGAGAACAAATTTTTTAGGATGGGTGCATTCGCACAGGAAGTAGAAAAGGGAACCAAAGCCCGGTAAGCGGTAAGGGCAAGCTCAGAGACACCGAGTGTACGCGTGCCCTACAGGAAGCCGAGAAACGACCGATGCTGGAGGAGCGTTTCCGTAGCAGCCGACGCGGCCATGCTGAAGCTGCAGCAAACCTTTGTGGAAGAGTCACGAAAAGGTGGCCGAAATGGGACACGCTTACTGGGACGTCTGGTTCGAGACTAGCATCAGGTCATAATCGAATGGAATGAATTGTAATGTCGTACATCTAATCTCCTGCCCTACAGTCCTCGTTGCAACCTCCTGACATCTCGGGAAGCCCATCTGGACACATATTAAACCCTTGTGGAAGAGGACCCATGAGCTCCTCTGGAGGCGATCTGTGTGATTGTAACCGCATATCAGCGTGAGCAAGGCAACCATCGATTGAAAGAGAGAATGAATAGATCGCTCAGAAGGTCGACGATTTGATCGCGCCTTTTCGTCCTCGTCTCGATACGAGGGTGCCTGGAATGCGTCAAGAAGGCGCTTGATACACTCTATTTTGTCTTTAACCGAGATAGTTTTGGCATGCTTTGTGAGATATTCAGGGAACTGTGCCATGTGGAGCCAGAACTGCCAGTAAGACACAAGCATCTCACCTTCTCGTGCAACTCCTTTAGTGGCTTGTACAACACGTCCTTGCTCATGAGTTGGCCCATCACCACTTCTAGCATCCCAGGAGTTGTTCATCTCCCTGCTTGCTGTTGCCATCGAGACCACGCATATCTTCGAGCTGTGCCAGCAACGCTCGGACCCACGGGCGCATCGGATGGTCAGAGCTTCGACTCACTCTCCCAGAGTTGATTCACTGTCGAGTGAATATGAGACCGGAAATCTTGCCCCGACAACGATGGCGCTGGGCGCGCATAGACGACGACGACTCCACCATCTCAAGCTGCCGCGCGCTGCACCCGATCAGCGTCGCTACCGCCGTCCTTGCCCTATCATATACACTAGGGTTGTTCCTGAGGCTGTTGAACAGCGCTTTCAATTCTTTGGCGAACTCGGCCGCGAAGGCGTCTGACAGCGCCGCTGGATCGTTTATCGGGCGCATTCGGCGTGGCCTGCGACGACGTCGCACCCGCCGAGGATTGGGAGGAAGAGAAAGGTGGTGCTGCTTTGGAAGTCGTGGTTGTGGTCGTCGGTTTGGCTTGGGGCGGCGATGCGAACTGATCGAGGACATCTATTGTGTCATGAGCGCCGTCGACGAACACGGTGGCTCAGACAAGACTGACCATTGAGGTTGTCGAGGTCCACCTCCTTGTCGACGCGCGAGATCTTGGGACAACACAGGCTCCTACCCAGCCTTTGCTGGAGAGGGTCGAGAAAGGCGCATTACTAAGACAATTGAAACTCAGACAAACCTTGCCAAACCTTGATTCTTGACCTCTCCAGTGACAGCTGGAACAAAACATTTGTAAACTTTGTCAGCCACACTGGTCCAACTCATTCCGGGTCAGTGGTCTTTCAAATTATATAGGGTAATGTGTAGGTATGATGTATGGATATTTCAATTATTTGATCTCTGTCTTTATCATGCTGCTTGCATGCATTTCATGCATTGAGTAAGGTGTTGAGGAGCATCCAAATGTTTGGTGCATGCTTTGACATCTGTTTCCCAATTTCTTTGACTGAGTGATGTGTGCCACACTTTGAAGTGTGAGCCACTGTCTTTGTTGGATGCTTTGCAGATCTCATGTGCATAGACCTGTGTAGTAACCTGGTGTGCTGCATGAAAGAATATGGTCACAAACCTTGCTGCAGTGTGACCATAGATGAGTGACAAGATGCCAGTGGTGCTGCCAGTATCACTCAAGGGAAAGAATGGACATGAGGAAATCCAGGATTGTGAAATGGGCACTGGCACATTAAAAAGCTTGAAGCACATTGTCTATGCTGTCTGCCAGTGGCATGGCTATTGATAGTGGACAGTGCAAGTCACAGCATGCGCTGATTGATAATCAGCTAACTGAGTTGCTAATGACACTTGTTTATTATTTTATGACAAGTACATTACCCTATATAATTTGAAAGACCACTGACCCGGAATGAGTTGGACCAGTGTGGCTGACAAAGTTTACAAATGTTTTGTTCCAGCTGTCGCTGGAGAGGTTGAGAATCAAGGTTTGGCAAGGTTTGTCTGAGTTTCAATTGTCTTAGTAATGCACCTTTCTCGACCCTCTCCAGCAAAGGCTGGGTAGGAGCCTGGGGACAACATTGAGTTGGTAGTTGTAAATTAAAAGCCTTCACTGCCACCATCATATCAACAGACTTTGTGTTGCATGCACAAATCTTTCCCACTGTCATTGTTGATGTACAGGGAGGCATGGTCAGCATTGAATGGGAGACAATGGGCGAGGAAGATGGCAGTGGAGAGATTCTAGCTTCCCAAGATACAGGATCATTGGGGGAGTGTGTACTGATGGCCAAAAAACAGGTAGTCATCTTGCACAAGTTATTTGAATGAAAAGATCACACCTGTAGTAGATGCTGCTCATGAAGTGTGGTGGTCCATGCACATTGAAAGCAAACATGCCAGTGGCACTTGACAAGGACGTGCATGGCCAAATGGTCTGCCTGCTTGTTCATCTACCCATACCAGTGTATGGTTTCACAAGCATGATGCATGGGTCCATCCAGCAATGTCAAATTGCTGCTCCAGGTAGGCTCCCAAGTTGACAGTAGACAGAGGAGTGACTCAATTGATAGATATTCAGACATTGATGGCATGTGACAGTTACAAACTTACTAACATTAGTAAGTTACATCCTGTCCAGCAAACCATTAGTAAGCCCGGCTACTGTAGTTTGACTTCAGCTAAAGTCTCCCTGAAACTCTGACATCACCATGTGTGACTAAGCAACCCATGTGATTCAACATGTGACCTATGATGTTATATGATAAGAGATAGCTGACTCATATGATGAGTAAAAAGAATAGCATCATGAGATAAGAAAGATAAGAGAGTCTACACCTTTCTTCCAGAAACGGTAGCTTAGTAATAGAATTCCTGAAATAGAATACTACCGTTTCAACAGTCAATTCATGAGTACATTGATCAATGATCACCAGTAACTGCACATGACCTGGTACTTGCCATAGATAAGGTCCATATGGTTATTGGATGATAACAATAGTTCTATCACATGATCTTTGATCATGTTCTAGAATATTTCCTTTTACCTACAGTAATCACAATAGATACAAACACACTGTAGAAGTATATAAACTGGGACTTATTCCTAGACATAACAAGTTGCTTTCACACCTTGGTTGCTACTTCCCACTGTTCATTCCTCTCAGTCCCTCACTTAGTGTAAGTCTCCTACACTAGACTCATCCCTTTGTTGCACCTGTGCCTAGCAGAGTCTTTGCACTTCATTACTAACCAATTCTAGGTCTTCATAATACTATGGCCGTGCACCATGATGTGCACCACTTGTTCTTACACCAAAAGGCAAACGATGAGCTTGTCTGCCTTGTCCTCTCACTCCTCTCACTCCCTCTGCCAGTGCTCCCATTAGCCCACTGAGCAGTAATGCAAAACAATTGTGGCCATTGCCAGCAGCTGGGCAAGTGCAAAGGGACACAATGCAAAAGCTCACTGCAACAATCAAGGAAGTTGCTGACAACTTGAGGTGCCTGCCTGAAACTGCTGGGCAGTGTGCCATGCCAGTGGTGACATTGTTCTTGATGCAGCCATCAATGGTCTTGACATTGAGGATGATGATGAGGTGCTGCTAGCTGATTTCATGAGCAAGCCTGAGAATGAAGGTGCAGCCTGGGTGAAGTTCTTTGTTGGTTTTGATGACAATAGAAGGAGGAGGTGGGTAATCAGCAAGTTGTGTGAGCTTCAAGTTCATGCTACATAGTATGTATTTATTTGGTTTTGTGGAACTATGCACACTACTAGTACTATGCACCTATGGTTTACTAAGTATGTAGTGCTTTCCTCCTCATGTTGTTCTGTAGCTTGTACTGTTAAACATGCATCTGAGTCTGGCCTGCTTCTTGGGCTGCCCTCTGGTCTGCCTAGTATTGCACCTACATGAGTTCTGCAATCTGGTTACATCTACTAGTAGCTTCAGCCCTTTGCCATTCTGTTGCATTAGCTGGTCCTTCTGCCAATCCACCATATTCCTCAAGGTCTTCTTTTGCCTGATCAAGTCCAGCTGCATCAAACTGCAACTCAAGATTGAAGACATCTTCAGGTTCATAGGTGCAGTTGAAGTTATGGATGGCATATAATACAGCAGGAATGTGGGCCTGTGTCTCCATGCTGTATTCAAGAGAAAGGAGAAGGATCTGCCATTGATGCTTGAGAACACCAAAGATTCATTCAATAATGCAATGAAGAGATGAGTGGTGGAGATTAAACAGCTTTTCCTTGGTAGCTGGACTGTAATGAACACACTGTAAGTATAGAGTAATATAAATAATGAACTGAATGAGACTCTTACACTAAATTGGTTGCATGCCATTCCTTCAAATAATAACAAACCTCATGATAAGGCACCAACAGAGCATCATAGGATGGAAATCCTGCATCACCTACTAGTAGGAGGCCCATACTAACCTTCTGGTACTCATAGATCATGAGACTTGATTGAATGTGCTTCTGTCCACAGTGATGCATCTGCAGATGCTTCATCCCAGCCTGTCATTGCATGTGTGGAGTGAAAATCAAAATTGCATACAAAAAGGCAGTTCTGGAAAAGAAAGCCTTTTTGATTGCACATATTGACATGGTCTTCAGCAGCAACAAAGGCTTGAATATGGGTACCATCAACTGCACCAATGCAGCCATGGAATGCCTGGAAATGTGGATTGTTGGTTATCAAGGAATAAAATGGAGTGTGAACTGTAGGCAGTTTGACCTGAGAGGTATAGAAGGGATATGATGAAAAAAAAAAAGCATTTTTTTGGGGTATCTTTTGAAAAAAAAATCAATAGATTAACATGATGCAAATCTAGTAGTACTCACTTTGTAATAGTGGTTGGAGAATGTTGAAACCATTCTGCAACAAGATGTAAGCTAAGACCAGTAACACAGGTATACAAAAAAATGCCAAGTTATTCCTCAACAAAGAGCCCATGGTGGGATTTAGTGAATCCATTAGCAAGTAAAAACTGGACCAGACCATGAAGTGCCTTATGGCTAACACCAAGATTTGTACAAATATGATCTGGATGACCATTGAGCAATTCAATAATCCATGCCTTTTCAGTTAGAATTGAGGTATGATAAGGGATATGGATGGGTGCAGTGAGAAAGATTCTCTGATAGAGAACTGCAGCTTGTGCAGCCAAAAGCATGATTAGGATGACAAGACAGTTTTTGGGGAATTGATGAATGAGCTGAGCTTCAACATCCATGGTGGTGGTTTGATGTCAAGAGGGTAAAATTTCACTCATGATGGGATCTATCAGGTTATATAGATTTTTTAGGGCCATAGATATATTTATATACACATACTAGTAGCCTTGTTCAAACTGCATTGCAGTATCATATGTATAATGCTGTGAAGTATTGCCTAGTATGGTATGTTGTGTCTCATGCCCTCACTGAGGCTGCTCACGCCTGAGTATGTTTTTTTCCATCAGTTTCTTGCTGCAACAACACCTGGTAGCCACACTTATTGAACTCAGCTAGGCCAGGCCTGTCACTAACATTGCATCAAGAATGCCAACTTGGACAATGTGACAACAATGACACCATTGATTCCAAGTCAGCATTGTTGCATTCTTATCAACATGTCCTTTCCCTCTTCTATTCCCTTCCATTCAGCTACAAATGTGAATGTCTTCCCACTCACCTTGCCCTCATCATCACCTTCAAGTTGCTGTCATTCTTACCTGTAAATGCAAATGGTGACCTGCATGCTATCAAAAGCATGTGGAGGTCAGAAGGATACCCTTTTTCCCATTGTTCCTACCATCCAATTCCTCCAATACTTTAGGGCCAGTTAGCTCCTATCTATACCTAAATAACTCTAAATTTTTCCTAATTTTTCCCATTGAAATATGACCCATTCTTTCTCCTACATATCTATGTACCAGTAACCACGCTAATAAACTACACTAGTTTGTAGATGAGTGCTAATCAACTAGGCCTGCACAGCTTGGTCATCATGATGTGACCTCTGGGAAAGCTTAGGGGCTAGCCCAAATTGATATCCTGGCACTGCATGAAATAAGCAGGCCAAATCCAGACATGAGCTAGTTTGCCTTAGTCAATTGGTTTAGCTTGGATTAGTTTGAATAGAGAGTGACATTTTCCTTGGTAACCATGAAGATGCACAGCCTGCACAGCCATGCACAGGAATGAGAGGCTATGGCATTGGTAGCCAATAGCAGAAATCTCTCAAATGCTATGATAATGACCAGCCAATGGCAAAACCCTCTCAAGAACAGCCTTGGTGGCTGACATAGCCAAGCATAGCCACTTCCAATGAGTATAAAAGAAGCTCATTTCAGGCTGCTTTTGGCATCTCATTATCTTTTTTTTTTCATTTCCCTTTTGAGATCACTCGTATCATTTGATAGATCTTGTCTTCTTTCATAGATCTACTTCTATTACCACACAGATTAGATCAAGATCCCTTCATAGTTTGTCAATCAAATTAGAAGGATCATTACCTACAGATCTGTCAAGCAGATCGCATCAGGCCCCTATTACATAAGATCTGTCAAGCAGATCTAGACTCAGGGTCAAGCTTCTTATCTTCTATCAAACCTTAGGCTTGATTAGTACTTAGCAGAAAACTAAGCCATAGCCACTAGGATTAGACCACTTTCAGGTCGACCTTTTATTACATAAGCATATCATAGCCACTAGGGTCAGTCATTAGGCTACTGTAACCTAGATAAACCTAGTCTAGGAATACCCTAACTGTCTATTTACACTTATCCACACCATTTGTTCTCACACTATTGTACCCAATACAGAGCATTATGTCATCTGTTATTGTCAGTATACAGAACATCCTATTAGGGAATTTTCCCACATGTTTCCCCTTATCACTCTCTTGCTAAACCATTAGCAAATCCATTATTACTTTCTACTCTAGCAAATACCCTTGCTAGCATCATATCTCACTAACAGCAGAGTCTTATCTCTAGCTTTCTATCTAGGAAATTAGCTCATTAGCTAACCTTTCCTCATACCACACAGCACAGCCACCACATCTCTCCTTGTTTAGGAAATCACTAAACAAACTTTCCATAAGCTAGTTGTTATCACAAGACTAGCACCAACAATAGCATTCCTCTAGTATTTGCTATTGCCTTTGTATCCCATAATTGAGACACAAGTCTTCACTAGGATTTCCAACCCTATTACCTTAGAGTCAGACTCGGTAAAGAAAAAACAACTGGACCACCAATTGGCTAAGTTTACCACTCACTCACTAGTGACTGTATACTTGTCTACTATTTGATCTGATAGTTAGAGTTGTCCTAACATCAGCTTATAGCCAGATTGGATCCAGGGGAATAAGTATAGTAGGTTTACCTAGTACTTATTGACTTATTTCTGAAGGAGCAACAACTGGAGCCCACCATGAGGGGGTTGGTATTATATCTCAATACTACTCAGCTTAACAAAGCAAACTCTTACCCCTATCTTCCCTGCACACTCTAAACACATCCTATACACCCTCCCTACACTTCCCAAACCCTTCCTGTTACTCACCTAGCCACTATGACAAACACTAGCCAAAGTGGCAATACCACCAATACACATCCTTTGCCTGGACCAAACTTCCATGATGCACCTAAGAAGTTCAAGGGTAGCTATAGGCAGGTTAGGAGCTTCCTATGGCACTATGAAAGGCTACTTAGTCAGTGCAATATCACCTCAGATAAGAAGAAGTGCCAGCAACTCACTATCTATTGTAGTGAGAATGTTAATGAATTCATTTCTGTCCAAGAAGCCTTCATCAGCAATGATTGGGCAGAACTCAAGGCAAGCCTACTTGATTACTATGATGCTAATCAAGAGTCTACACACTTCAATCTAGGTGATTTGCAACACTTTGTAAGATGAAGTGCCAAACACCAGATTGATTCACTTATGAATTGGAAGAAGTACCACTGGAACTTCACTAACATTACCCAATGGCTTAAGAATCAAGGGATAATGAGTTCCAAACCTATCTTTGGATAGGAATACCCAGATTGATAAGAAACAAGATAAAAACCCTTCTCTTGGCTGGAAAGCCAGGGTGTGACATATCCAAGCCATTCCCTACCAGTGACATCATCAATGTAATGGAGACCCTGTTCCATTGCCAGTGCTTTGATGCCAAGCGATTAAGGGACAAATACTCACATAGCTCACAATGCAAGCACTATGAGGATAGTGAGTCTGAGGGTGCTAGCAACTTTGATGACCCATACTACTTTGGATATGAATCTGAGCAGGAAACAGACAGCAAGGATAAGAATTATAAGCCTAAGAAGAAGTCCTCAAAGAAGGCAAAGGCTAAATCCCACTCCACATTACCTGAAGCAAAAGCAACCAAGCCTGAAACTACTAAGCCAAAGATGCTGCCAAAGAAAGCAGCTAAAGAGGATTCCATTAATGAGCTGGTAGCCAAGATGACCAAGCTCAGCCTTCAAGTTAATGAACTTGCTTATGCTGTAGCCTACTTCAAAGCCCTGACGATTATTAGCCCACTAATTGGTAAGATATTTGCCATGCCAATAACCAAAGGAACCAATGGCAGGGCTAGTTGGGCCAGGCAAGAACCATCCAATAACAATTCTAATACCATCACCAACACCAATGATAATTGAGGACATGCTATGGCATACTCTCGATGACCTGCACGCTATCAAAAGCATGTGGAGGTCAGAAAGATACCCTTTTTTTCCATTGTTCCTACCGTCCAATTCCTTTGATACTTTAGGGCCAATTAGCTCCTATCTATACCTAAATGACCCTAAATTCTCAGATTTTTCCCAATTTTTTCCATTGAGATATGACCCATTCTTTCTCCTTCGTATTTATGTACCAGTAACTACGCTAGTGAACTACACTAGTTTGTAGATGAGCGCTAATCAGCTAGGCTTGCACAGCTTGGTCATGTGACCTCTGGCAAAGCTTAGGGGCTAGCCCAAATTGATACCCTGGCACTGCATGAAGTAAGCAGGCCAAATCCAGACATGAGCTAGTTTGCCTTAGTCAGCTGGTTCAGTTTGGATTAGTTTGAATAGAGAGTGACATTGCCCCTGGTAACCATGGAGATGCACAGCCTGCACAGCCATGCACAGCAATCAGAAGCTATGGCATTGGTAGCCAATAGCATAAATCTCTCAAATGCTGTGAAAATCACCAGCCAATGGCAATACCCTCTCAAGAACAGCCTTGGTGGCTGACACAGCCAAGCATAGCCACTCCCAATGAGTATAAAAGAAGCTCATTTCAGGCTGCTTTTGGCATCTCATTATCTCATTTTTCTCTTTTGAGATCACTCATATCATTTGATAGATCTTCTCTTCTTTAATAGATCTATCTACACTTCTTTCATAGATCTACTTCTATTACCACATAGATTAGATCTAGATCCCTTCATAGTTTGTCAATCAAATTAGAAGGATCATTACATACAGATCTGTCAAGCAGATCGCATCAGGCCCCTATTACATAAGATCAAGCAGATCTAGACATCAGGGTCCAAGCTTCTTATCTTCTATCAAACCTTAGGCTTGATTAGTACTTAGCAGAAAACTAAGTCATAGCCACTAGGATCAGACCACTTTCAGGTCGACCTTTCATTACATAAGCTATCATAGCCACTAGGGTCAGCCATTAGGCTACTGTAACCTAGATAAACCTAGTCTAGGAATACCCTAACTGCCTATCTACGCTTATCATTACCATTTGTTCTCATGCTATTGTACCCAATACAGAACATTATGTCATCTGTTATTGTCAGTGTACAAAGCATCCTATTAGGGAATTTTCCCACATGTTTCCCCCTATCACTCTCTTGCTAAATCATTAGCAATTCCATTATTACTCTTTACTCTAGCAAATACCCTTGCTAGCATCATATTTCACTAACAGCAGAGTCTTATCTCTAGCTTTCTATCTAGGAAATTGGCTCATTAGCTAACCTTTCCTCACACCACATGGCACAGCCACCACATCTCTCCTTGTTTAGGAAATCACTAAACAAGCTTTTCATAAGCTAGTCATTATTACAAGACTAGCACTGACAATAGCATTCCTCTAGTATTTGCTATTGCCTTTCTATCCCATAAACAAGATGCAAGTCTTCACTAGGATTGCCAACCCTATTACCTTAGAGTCAGACTCAGTAAAGGAAGAACAACTGGACTGCCAATTGGCTAAGTTTACCACTCACTCACTAGTGATTGTATACTTGTCTACTGTTTGATCTGATAGTTAGAGTTGTCCTAACATCAGCTTATAGCCAGATTGAATCCAGGGGAATAAGTATAGTAGGTTTACCTAGTACTTATTGACTTATTTCTGAAGTAATAACAACAGGACATGTGACCCAGCAAGGGGGCAGCACACAAGCTGAACCCAAAGTCCTATTATGTTCATAACTCCAGAGTTCTGGAGTTCAACCCAGAGGATTGCACAGTCCTAACACTTTCTGGACACTGCAAGAACAATTCAGACTAATTCAGATCATGGAAAACATGGAAGTAGAAGTTCCAGATGGAAATAACAAGGGAAAGAATGAGAAACAAAGCAGAACCAAACAGAAAGCAATCCTATTGGATTACATGGCGATCCAACCAGAATAGAAGGAAAGCAAGAGGGAGAAAGTCAATCCAGCCAAAGGTTGACCTGGACTGAAGCAAAAGGTAATGAACAGTAATGAAGCTGTCAACCAACAAGGAAGTGATCCTGCACACAGGCAGAAGACCTTAATACAAAGTCAGAAAGATGTCTATTTGGTTCTAAGAACAGAGTTTTATAGTCTGGGCATACTCTTGACTATACAGCCATATATTGGAAATGGTAGTGAAGAAAAACTCCCAGGGCACTCAGTGTTCCTGCAAAGTGTCAGAAAATACTCTCTAGCAATATGAAATGTGTTTATGGCTGTAACCAGAACAAAGGATAGTTGCAATAAGGTCAAATAAAAGAGAAATCCACCAATCTAAGTCAGTCCAACCATGGGAAAATACTGGACCTGGACATGGACAGACATGGACAGACATGGACTGCATTGGATGGACATCAGGAATATTCAGGACTATTGCATTACACTTGAGAATGATCTGGAAACCTGCAAAAAGGGGCTATATAACTGTAGAGAGCATCAAGCTCCTACATTGGGTAATAAGATTAGAATTAAGACTAGTAACAATGAGAATAAGAAGTAGTAATAAATAATAAAAATCAGAATCAAAAGATTAGTTGAGGATTGGGATTAGAATTAGGATTAGTGACAATAGGATTAGAATTAAAATATAAGATTACAAAAGTGTAGCAAAAAGTATAGCAAAAGTGAACTAAAAAGTGTAGTCATAAGTTGAAATGTAGTTGTATATATTTAATAGTCTATTTTAGAAACAGTCTCATGGTCTAGTATGTTGGTGTGTTTGCCTTTTGCCATTTTGGATAAGGTCCTAAGTTCAACTCCAGGTTGTGTACATATTTTCTAAGTACTATTTGCTTACTTACAAGTATATAATATGATGTAGTTACAATGTACCAATTACTTAGTATAAAAATAAAATTTATGTTTTCTAATCATTGTATAAATTCAAGTAAGAGAATGAAGTAGTACTAGTATATATATTTAACAAATATCACTAAAAGTCTGGAAGGTGTTAAAACCATGCAAATCCCCAGAACTTAACTTTAGAACTCCAAAGTTGCAAGCGGACTTGGAATGTTAGGTTCAGCTGATGTGCTGCCCCCTTGCTAGGTCACATGTCCCAAATTTAGGAAGAGAGAATTAAAGAGTTGGGGAGTTGGAGATGGTTAGCATGGAGATTAGGAGGATCAATCTAACTTGATAGTAAAGCTAAGCTAGATATAAAGTAAACTAGAATTTATATATGACAGAAGGAGAACAGGATTTGTAACAGAGTTCATAGCATTAGTAAAGTGATTAGTAACACAAAGTGTAAATGAGTAAGACAAAAGCAGAGATAGAGATATAGCTAGAGCTGTGCTCCTAAGCAAAGCACAGATTTGGAGATAACTAAGAAGTGGAGCTAGTACAACTGGATAACAAACTGAAACTGTTATGCTAGTGTTGCATTAACAAGAAAGCTGCTACTTGAAGTAGGCAGAAGACTTTAGAAGTCAATACTCTTAGCTTAACACAATAAGCCAAGGACTTGAGTCAACACAACAATTAATTACATAGATCAAGAATGTAGTACAAGTATAACTATGCCCTATTTATATAGGAAAGGGAAGTGCACACAAATCATGTCCATGTATAGTACAACTTGAAGGAACCAAGAAAGGAGATAATGATGAGTCAATAGAAAGAAGAAGAACATAATGGAACATTGGTAAGACTAATGACATAATTGTGCAACAGGGCTGATGTGTCTAATGGAAGAACTCAAATTGGGTGAGAATGGCTTGGAGCTGGTAGGAATAGGATAACAATAAGAAAGGAAAAAGAAAGACATGGACCAACCATATCATAACATTATCCTATTTCTATCCTTGTGCTTCACTAAAGCCAACTCTAGAAATCCTCAGAAAAAAAGGTGCCCTTCACAACAACATAGTCCACAGTGGGTGGGAGGGGATTTGAAAGAGGAGTAAAAGGGGTAGGGGTGGAATCAGCTTGCTAGTGTCGAGTCTTCCACCAAATGATCACAGGGTCTTCTTCAGCATTCAAATGTTTTCCCACAGTTCCTTGTTTCCAATGTAGAGCACAAAGTTGGTGCATGAAAGGTAAAGGTGTCTGAGGTGGTTTCCTAGCAGGGAGGATAAAGAATGGAAATCAATTCCAAACAGGAGGAGGGGAACAAGAAAAAATGGGGATCAATGAAGAGAATAGGTTTTGTCCTCAGACTCATCTGCAATAGGAACTGAGATAATCTCATTGGATTCATCAATGGATAAGATGTGATAGTGATTCATTGAGGAATAGGGCAGGTTCCAATGGGTCATCCTGGAAGTATTGATTCTGTTTTAAGGTGGAAAGAGAGTGGAGAACTGGAATAAGAATGAGTTGGAGTCTGGCAGGGTTAAGGAACTCAGAATCCACTAGTTCAGGGAAGTCATGATGATAAAGTAGTTCAAGGACTATCCTAGAAAATTCAACCATATGGATGGAGCATAGATCTGCAACAGCTTGAGAAGGGGAAGGAGAGAAGTCTTCTAGGTGAGCAACAGAGAGGAGGTGGTTATAGACAGTTATATGATTGGTGATGGTTTTGGTAAGAAAAGAGGAATGTTCAATGTTGTATGTAAGGAAATGACCCCCAGGGCAGCAGTATGGAAAACAAGACAAGTATGAATAGGCAAAAGATAAGAATGAGGGACCAAAATAGATTTGTAGTGAAAGAGGGAAGTATTGCAACAAGAGATATTATTTCTAAGAGGAGGCATAAAATGGAAAGGATGCAGGAAGTAGTGAACTTTAGTAAGTAGGAGCAAGTCTATATATAGGAGAAAGATGATGGAGATGGAAAGCATAAATCTAATTATCTTGGGCCAGGGGTTCAGTAACAATATCCAAAGCCATAGCTTCAATGGGTCCCACATTCCATGGAATGTGGTGGGTAATGGTATGTCAAATCTGGTTCCTCCAAGCACAAGTCTGATGGAGGTCCAACTTGAAGGTATAAGGGGATGTTAGTGCAAAGATAGACTGGAGGTCCAACAAAGATACAGAGTGGAGGTACTTAGGAGGACTCAGTGCAAGACTTATATGTTCCACCCTTGTTAAAGACTTGGTTGTCCTCAATTTCAGAGACAGAGCAGTCAGAAGTTAGACAGCCTAAGAGGTAAAGTGAAAGAGAACAGAGAAGTGAGGACTAATGCAAGGAGGTGATTTAGATGATATTCGAACTAAGGAGAATACATGAGGAGGAGCATGGGTTTAAATACAGAAAGTCCAATCAGAGTTCAAATGGGAAATGATGAGGAGCATATGAAACACAGAACATGTAACTAAGGAATCATATGGAGCATAGGAACAGAGCACAGGAGATACATATGAAGTGGTGACTAAGTGTCATATACTGTCCCAACTCCAACCCTCCAGAACTATCTCTGGTCCTCTGACCTCAAACTTCAAAGTATTCTCACTCAGGAGCTCACCTTCAACCTCCAGACTTTGCTTATGTTACACTTTCATATCTTTCTGACCTTTTTACATTTCCTTCATTCTCCATTTGTATTAGATCTGCTTCTTAATTATCTCTAAACCTGTGTCTCACTTAGAAGCACAGCTCTGGCTATGTTTCCCTCCATTTCCATCTTGCTTATCTCTGTTTCACATTACCAAGCACTTAGTAATGTGATGAACTCTGTTAGTAATCCTATGCAACTCCATAGTATATAAAGTGTAGACTTCATGTATCTAGCTTTAGCTTGATTATCAACTTTGATAAATTCTCCTGACTTCTAATTGTCTCCATCTCACCAATCTCCAACCTTTCCTCCTAAAATCCAGGACATACAACCTAGCAAGGGGGCAACACACAAGCTGAACCTAAGGTCCCATTACATCCACAACTCCAGAATTCTGGAGTTCAACCCAGTGGATTGCACAGTCTTAACACTAAGCAAAGAATGTAAAGTAATTAGAATGAAGGGTTGGAGGACAAAGGAACCAAACTGAGATACAAAGGGCAGTGTAAGGAGTTCTAATATGGTGATCCTACAGGTCCAAGCAAGTCCAAGGCCAAAGGATATGAGGGACAATCGGAGATGGGTCAGAGTAAGGCAAAGATCATCAGAGGGGGTAGGAGTTGCATGGATATGACAAAAAATGAAGACATGAAAAGGATGAGAAAGAAGTGTACAATCCCAAAAGTTCAATGAAGGTGGAAGAAGAAAAAGGGAGCAAACGGACATACAAAAAGGACGGAGAGCATAAATATGGACTCAGAGGAGATGTGAAGATCAATGTTGATCAACAATCTTGATAGCTGTGGCATACTACTCCATGGAAAGTGGTGTGTCAGTGAGAAAAGCAGGCAAGGCTAACACATCACTCCATACTGGCAGCATACTGCTCCTCTCTTTCAGTCACCAGCAGTACACAGCCCATCACAGTCACACACAAACACTCAATGAAGCTCACATGACATTCCAATCATGTGGGTGCACACTAACTGCCAGTGCATGGAACTTAATGTATTAGAATGTTTCCTTAGTGAAGATATTGCTACAAAAACATAAATTGGTACTGGAGGAAGTAGATAAAATCAAAGCTTCCTTTGAGGAACTTTCAGCAAGCTTGGATGCCAGAAAACTAAAAGCCTGGTTTATAGAAGCTGAAAGGGCTGACAGAAATAAAGGAAAGGCTTTGGATATTTACAGCCTACAAATGGATCAAGATCAGAGTAATTATCTATTAAGGTTGGATGTGTTAATAGTTTTCTTTTTGATTGTAGCCCCAAGCATGGCAAAGATTAGGCTACACCACTTGCCAGCAGCACTAGAAAATATGAGGTTAGTATCATGTTTGATAAAAGGAATAGGAATTGAGAATGCTCAGTAGAAGAATTTATTAGCATTTCTATCAAACTTTGACACTATTATAGGAGTGTCCTGCAGGGCCCACCTGTTACAATATGGACAACCATGGTCACCTGTTTCCTTTTTTGTCATGTTACCTAATGAACTTCATTCCTTGACCTGTGATGGTCCTAGAGTTGTACAATTTCCTTGCCAATTCTCATTGGCTCTTCAAATCATATAACATGTCATCCTTTGTAATGTTACCCTTACTTGACTGGCCCTTATGTCTCTCATCTTACTCATTGTTTTACTTGTTCTATGCTTACGCATCCAATCTCCTTTCATACTAGTAGTCATTCTTCTTAGTTAGTTGATGGTCCATGCACATTTACTCTACCTATATGTAAGTAGAGCTCTGCTGCACTAGTAGTATTAGTTCCTCATTCTAGATCTACACAATTTACATTGCTTAGCATCTAGTCTCACCAAGGCTTGACTGATTCAAGTCTTGAGTAGTTATTCATGCCTACTATCAAGTGGCACACTCTCTTGCGTTCTCTTTGTTTCCACAAGGTCCAGGTGACATAGTGTAACACCACCTATGTTCCATGCCTAAGTATCCTACAGCCTCTCAAAAGGCAGATATTACTCAGAAGTGCCAGAGACATTATTTTCATATTGTAAAGTTCAATCAGATAGTCCAACAATTCTTGCCAGACCTAGATGATCAAGTGACAATCAGTCACACAAATGACCTGCTTTTCTGTCAAGAGCAAAAAGGAAATGTTATAGATGATGAGCAGAAAGAGAATGCTCACTAGGGAATGGTGGGCAAGAAGAAGGAATAATTCTGCAAATTCAAAGGTAGAAGAACTCTCTTTTTGCTTTCCTTCAAGTCTTCCAGTAGCATCTTTGAAAGTTGCAGGTTTGCAAAATCTGTGAAAGGAAGAGGTGCAATTGCACATTGAACAGGCCAATGATTGTTTGGAAAAACTAAGAACTTATCTTGGTTACAGAGCAATCATCTACTGGTTGAACTTTGAAAGTGAGGACAGATACCTAATCAAAACAGGACCTTCAGCAGGTAGAATGGAAGATAAACCAATGCATTAGAAGCTATCATAGAGCCAGGGGAAATGCTGATTCATCTAGATGCTCCAAAAG
>JBBPOD010000527.1:0-17524 GCA_038091255.1 Tylopilus intermedius | reverse complement strand
GGTCGCACAGGAATGTCCTTATCATTCGTATTGCCTGCAGAGGAGTGGGGGAAAAACAAAGTCCTAGGTTGCCTCGAGAGCGCCAAAACCGATGAGGCAGTGTTTGCCAAGATTGAGCGAGAGCAAGCCACTAGAGGAAACACGATCAAGGAATATCGGTTCGATATGCAGCAGGTTGAGGCTTTCAGATACAGAATGGAAGATGCCCTGCGCTCTGTAACTCGGAGTAGTATCAAGGAGGCGCGAATAAAGGAGCTGAAAGCGGAGATCCTCAACTCTGAGAAACTCAAGGTGAACGCAAAAAGTGCTCCCAGTCTCCAGTGCTTACGTTTATGTAGGCACACTTTGAGGACAACCCACTAGATCTCGAGTACCTTCGACACGATAAACCGTTGCACCCGATGAGGATCCAGGCTCACATGAAGCATGTACCGAAGTATCTCCTGCCTCATGTGGCGCCAGTTTCTGGGACAGAGGAAGGGGAATCCACCGTACCGAATCCAACCAAACCGAGGGCCGGCTTTGTGCCCTTCAGAAAATCATCTAGCGGGCGTCGTGGACGAGGAGGTAAAAGTAGGGGAGGAGCAAGCAGTAGAAGCAGGAAAAAATCCGACCCGCTGAAAATATTCAGATAATACAGCACGCTAAATACAAGTCATTTACATGATCCCTCCAGATCACTCCTTCCAGAATATGTTATGGTATATTCCTGATTGTGAGGGTACTCAATCTGCGATTCCTTCTTCCCATCCTTTGGATCGCTCGACGGCACGTTGCCATGCGACCCAAGCCTTGTCCCTCTGAACCAATGAGGTGCTGGGTGTGAACGCCCTACTTCCCTTGGTGTTAACCCCGGCGAGTGTCTCCGGCTTCGTGATGTCCCAACCAAATAAGCGGATTGCAGCTCCAGCCAGCAAAGCAGACCCTAACGCTGTAGACCTGTTAATTGAAGTATAAATTTAGCCACGCTGGCCGGAGCAAGGACACGTACTCCCTCATCTCAGGTCTAATAACGTCGAAGCCCCCAACGTCTGCCAAGATTTCCATACAAGCATCGCCATTGGTCATCCCACCGTCCACCTTGAGATGTTTGAGGTCGGTCTCGGAGTCCAGTTTCATGCTCTCTAATATGGCTCTTGTTTGGAAGGCGTTGGCTTCTATCGCTGCACGCGCGATGTGGGCAGGGGTGGTATAAGACGATAAACCTATTGTGCAGCGTCAAACAGTCAGGCCCTCAACCGCCGAACTATTAGAAAGGAACCGTGTGCTTATACCAATGATGAGTCCCGCAGCCCCAGGATCCCAGTAGGGTGCCAATAAACCAGAGAATGCGGTCACGAAGTATATTCCTCCGGAATCAGGAGTAGAACGCGCTAGATCATTTATTTCGCTCGCAGACTTGATGAAACCCATGGAGTCTCGCAGCCTGGAGTCAGGTTAGCCCGGTGTTCTATGTATTAAAGCGCAACGCAGACCATTTGATGGCACTCCCCGCAACGCCGACTAGAAGACCGTTCATGCTTTAGTCAAGAGATCAGCAGGTAAGATGACCGACTACTCACCGCTGCCCTCTAACGCATATACAGGAGCACTGCCGGGACCAGGTTGGTACGCAACCTAGCCAAAGTCTCAGTACTTGAAATGAGGTTTAGAACGTTAGCGGTTACGGTGCTCAACAGCCCATGACTGCTCTGGACGATATTTCCACCTGTGCAAAACAACAAGAATGCACCAGTGCCGTATGTGCATTTAGCCTCCCCTCCTTTCAGACATTTGTTCCCCACCAACGCGCCTTGCTGATCACCGACCAAGCCACCAATGGGTATACCTTTCAATGGGCCATCTGCGATGTGGCCGTAGACTTCTGAAGAAGAGACGAGCTTTGGGAGAATAGATGGCCGAAAGTCGAAGAACTTGAGCATTCTGTTGTCCCATTCCAACGTTTGAAGGTTCATGAGGAGGGTCCGCGACGCATTTGTGACGTCTCCGACATGGATGCCTCCATTAGGTCCTCCCGTCAGGTTCTATCCCAGTCGACGTCAATCACTATCTCTATAGCGGCGATGCTTGACAACGTACATACGCAACCCAGGATTCCACCGTACCGAAGAGTAGGAGATCTTCCTCGTGAGCTTTTTTGACTTCTGGGTAGTTGTCGATCATCCACCGCAATTTGATAGCAGAGAAATATGTGGAGAGTTTCAACCCAGTTCTGACCGAGGACAAGTCGATCAGAGAAAGGTCACAAAGCAACCAGAGACTGACAAGCTTACATGTCACGCAGGGCATTGATGCCTTCTTCTCCTTTCTTGAATTGACCTGATGCGACCTCGAACCCGGTATCTGTGAGCACTTGCTCGTAATGGGCTACCAGGTTTCTCGTCCTGGAATCAGTCCACACGATGGCTCTGCATAATGGTTTTCCGGTCTTGCGGTGCCATGCGACGGTCGTTTCTCGCTGGTTAGTAATGCCTTTTGGAAAGGACCTGAGGTAGTACAAGGGAATGGTGCATGGAAAGCGTGTTGCACAAACCTATCACCTTGATGCTCTCCTTCGCCCAGCCGCTTTTTTCCAGGTTCTCGCAAGCGTTGGTGACGCAGGTTTCCGAGACCTTTTGTATCTCATCGGGATCATGTTCATGCCATCTATTTCAGCCGGAAGATTAGCCCGCTATCCAAATCGGATATCAGATGTCAGAACCTACCCTGGATTGGGGTAATACTGAGGAAACTCAGACTGCGATTGGGCGACGATATCTGCATATCGATCAAACACGATGAACCTGACTGAACTGTCACGGTTGTACGATAACACAATCAGCATTGCATGATCCGAGGGACACGGTCAAATTTCCTGTAATGTGCAATCTTACGTTGTTCCGCAGTCCAAGGATCCCACAAATTCACCTTGCTTAAGGCCTGTCATGGCGGTCAGAATGAAGGACAGGGCCGATGATCTGTGGAGACTCGTCGGAGTTACCTTTTGTAGCGAGTGCGCTGATTTTCACCGTAATCATGAGCTTAAGTATTGCCGCAGCCTGTCCGAAATGAGCGTCCTGGGCCGACCTTCCAGCTGGTTACTACCGAAGCAATCGGCACTAGTGTGTATCTGCACGTCATGCGACAAAGTAGTACTACAGTGCTGTGACGAGCGCGCCCTACCTACACAAAATAGTTCGTGCCGCAATCCTAACCATCGTCTGTGTCCGGAACGTCAACTATATTACATTTCTCTTTATTCTGTCCACGCGAATACGGGAAGTGGATGCGCTTCGGTGTTGAAAACCCACTTCTCTAGCGGAAGGATGTCATCGTCCAAGAACAAGAGGTAGAGATACTTGAGTGTCTCAGCCAGGAAGTAACTGACGTCAAATGATAAGGAATGATGCAGTGGAATATGTGTCGACTTCACTGACCTCGGCATGGAATCTTGCAGGGCGTACTCGGCCGAATGGACTCTGTCCACGGTGGAATATCCCGATGGTGTCTTCGCGACGCGCTCAATAGCTTGAAAGACACTCCAGCCTCTATGCCGCCATTTGACGTTCCCTGTCGTCCGCCACAATATGTAAAACGACTCGACTGCCTGCAAGTGATGAAATTGTCATTTCTATAGCGATGAAGATATCTCCAGCCATACCTCAGGCCGCAAAAAATAAGACGTATGCCTCATGCTATAATCCCTAGTGATGGTATCGGTTTGTTTCTGTTTGAAAGTCGTTGCATTCGGGTCCGCAACCCAGGGGCGTTGGTCACCCACGCCGGGGGGTGGCCCGAGCTGGCCACTTGCTTTCCAGCTCTGCATCGCGTCCATCCAGCTGATTTCACCATCTTTACCAATACGCATCGTAATGCTTTCCGGCCCCAATCCCGAGGGTTGATCTGCATATGAAAGATAGCACGTTTGCGCAATACCCTCAGCGGCCCACATATGTAGGTCGGCCAGGTCAAATTCCGCAAGAGCATCATATCCCTGGCGGTATTTCGGAAGGAGGTCATCCCTAAGCTGAGTAATGTTGATTCCAATGGTTTCAAGGTTATTCAAAGGAAGGAGGTGCGCTCCTAATGCCAAGAGACCGGGGAAAAAGCAAGATAGGTGCTCAAAGGAGTGCGAGCTTGCGGTGTTGTTACCATATGTTGTTGAATCTGTAACGTAAAGCAGTTGGCGCTGAGACGAAACGTAAAGGAGGTTGTTGAGCACGTGAGAAGTTAATCTCAGGTCTTAGGCAGTAGAGTCAGATCTTATGCCTGGATCAGAGGAAGAGACTGACATGTTTCTAGATTAGCTCTATCTGAGCGTGCGGTGAGTAAGAATTGCTTGAGGGTATACTCGTGAGCACTATCAGCGCCGCCTCCAACAGACAGATGAACTGAGCCAAATATCAGTGAGTTTTATGTTGTCGGATTATCCACGCACGATCCGACGGCTTCCCTTCACGCAGACTCCAATGGCTTGGATACATGCCGCCTGAAGAACTGAGATTGGCACTATTGAGAAGATTGTTGACCGTTGTTGCCTGACGCAACACTGTCAGGGGGTATAGCAGAGGAACGTAATAACGCAACACTGACGCGGTCGGCATGTGCCTGTTTTCCTGTGATTTTGCCGAGGTACTCATATTCCATCTGGAAAGACGATACTTCAGCGAGCACGTTGCTGGAGGCCGGCGAACTATGGTGTCCATTGTAGCTAGAGGAGATGTCGATGATAAGCCCTTAATGAATATAGTCGTACGCACTCGTAAGTATTGACCGAGAAACGTGGCAATCCACTGGACGTATTGAAGGCTGGCGCAAGCTTTGTTGCGAGTTCGTCTGCCTTCTCTCGCAAAATATCATCCATGGAAAGTGCGTAGGCGGACAAAAGACCGCCCAAATAACGAATGACTGTTTCAAAGAAAGGCACATTGGTATTCTAAAAGGGTGAGCGGTGTAGCAGGAACAAGGCCTGGGAGAACATACAGTAGGCAAAGAAAAATTGGTAGCTGTGATCATTGGGATAGCCCTTGCGTACTCGTCCTTTAGGCCCATGAGGAGCATTGTATCCAGAGAGTCTACGGCAGTAACTCCCCAACCGTTGAAGCTGTTATCACCGGGGTCAACGCGACGATTTTGGGGTCACGGTCGAGGGCTTACTTGTTGATGCTTGTGTTCGACAGTGGGAGTAACTCGTCATGGGGGAAAGCATGGCGTTCATATCCATGATAGGCGTGCAAGAACGCACTCTTTACTTGGGCTGCTCTGTCGGCCCATACGTCAGGGTTCTCGGGCGGCCAAACAAAGACGGGCTCCCGAGGGAAAAAAGAGTCGCCTGCCTTGAGATAGGCATGGTATAGAGTCCACAAGGCCACTGAGAAGGCCAGAACGAATGCGACATGACGAATAGTGACGCCACGACGGGGGTGAGGTATGCCTTGGAGGAGGCCACGGAGACTCTTTGGGAGAGCCATGAGGGTACTAGCAAAAGCCGAACATGCCAGTGGTGCCCCTCGCGATAGCTTGGCAAAGTTGACGGGAAGATCTAGGGTCGATTATTTTTAATTGCTTACTGTGGGAATTCTTTTACAGCGGCGATCCCGCTTCGGACGACTAGCAGAGCGTTTCCCCTCACCACCACCGAGTACGACTGACTACATAGTGCTAAATATATTGCTGAGCGAAATCGTGACCTCGGACGAGCAACATGTCCAGCTTCGACAAGGTCGTCAAGTTGGCTTGCAAGCCAAAACCTGCCCCTCCGAAAGCCAAGGTAAGGGCCTCGCAATCTCGATTCACCAGACTTACGACGTTTCTGTTCGCAGTACCTCGATCCCATCATAGCCGCTACTTGGTCTGAAGATGGCGCCGTTCACGACGTCTGCAAGGCACTCGTCCCTCGTCTAAGGGAACCAAATGCCATAGTGCGCAACGAACTCTGTTGGTCCTGTTCTACACCTCACCATGCCTCGTCTGGGACATACAGATCGTATTCAAAGCTCTAATTGTCTTACACACCATGATTCGTAACGGAGCTACCGACAATGTGCTTTCTCACCTCTCCTCTTCCGAGGTCTTGCGTCTGCGCAATGTTTCTGCCGGAAACTGGGAAGGTATCCAATAACCTTGTCGCTGCATCGCAGTCGCTTATCGTCACCATCCATTGCGTTCTAGGTTATAACGCACCCCAGAACATGCAACACTACGCACTTTATCTGGACTCTCGCATACGGGCGTATCGTGAGCTAAACCATGATGCCATCCGAGTACAGGCCGAGTCAAATCGTGATCTCCGCCTCAACAATTCGATCGAAGAAGACATGGCGTATTCCACAGTTCCGCCCCCTAAGGCAGTTTTAACAAAATCCAAAGCTCCTCAGAGAAGCAAGACGATTATGGGTCGCAAACTTCGTGTCATGACGGTAGAAAAGGGTCTGCTGAGGGAAACAAAAACGGTTCAAAAGATGATCGATGCACTGGTGGAATGCCGGGTAGGTTTCGTTTCAATGCTCAAATACTCTCTCATTAGGCTGTTCGTTTAGTTTTATTTGGACGATCTGGAAGATGAACTCACAATCACTGCTTTGAGGATGCTTGTCAAGGATCTCCTCATCCTATTTCAGGCCGGCAACGAAGGCGTGATAAACGTGCTTGGTGAGGCTCGACTCATATTATACACACCGCCGTCCTTAATCAGATTCAGAACACTACTTTGAGATGTCAAAATATGATGCAGAAGAGGCCCTAAGCATCTATCGTAATTTCTGCGATCAAACCGAACGAGTTGTTGAATATCTCGGTGTCGCCAAGAAATTACAAAATCTCTTGAATGTTCCAATACCAAACTTGAAGCATGTAGGTTCCAGTTTTCTGGGACATCGCTTCCCGTGGAAGTGATATTGATCCAGCTGCAGGCTCCAGTTTCTCTTGCCAGTTCGCTTCAAGATTACCTTAACGACCCCAACTTCGAACAGAATAGACTAGAGTACAAGGCGAGCAAAGCAGCAAAAGATCGCGATGGTGCTCCTTTGGGTCAAGCTTCTAAAGGTGCCGCGTCTTTCGTTCATACCCCCGACTTTCTTTCATGCATTCTCCAGGCACTCCTGTAACCTCAGTGGGCCCGACTACCACCGAAACCCCTGTTAAACCCCCATCCCCACCCCCCCCTGATACTTATCGCAAGCCTCTGGTTAATCACGCTGTGTCAGACTTCTTCAACTCCATTGAAGAACAAACACCTATTTTTAACTCTCCTACTGGCAGGTATGTGCCACCCTCACACGACTTGTGTCTTGTCGTAACAAAGAAACCTCAGCCCCACGAACATTCAGTTTCAGCAGACGACTGTATATAACCCTTTCATCCAGCGACAGATGACCGGCGCTTTCCCTTCTCAACCGCTTGGCGGACCTATTCAGATGCAACCCACCGGCTTCCCCGCTTCCGTGCCCTTTCAGTTTGCACAGCCATTCCAACCGGCCCAGCCTTTACCCTCATCTCAGACCAATTTTACCATGGAGTCGCAACAGGTCCCTCAGCACCGGCCGTTCTCGACGTTCGTTCCCCAACAAGGGACAGGTTTCCAACCTGGACCAACTATGGGATTTCTGCAACCTCAACCTACGGGTGCGAATCCCTTTAGGCAAAGCATGCTTGTTCCGCAGACTACTGGAATGGTCGCATTCAGTAGCAATGGGATTCCTCCGATGCCCCCGATGCCTCCACTGCCTGCACCGCGAACACACGCTCCCTTTCAGGCGACGAGCAACTTGCAATTGCAGGCGCCTGGACCACCTACAGCTCAACCAGGGCAAGTCCGACTACCGGGGGAAGTTCCTGCACGACCTGCTTCAACACCGCTCACCAGCATTCCTGCTAACCCATCGTCTGCGTCGCCTCCGATTGCGCAACCCGTGAAATCACACCAAACAGGCTCACGTAACCCATTCGGTGTTCCGGTGACACCGGCGCCGCCAGTTCCTAAACCACCAACCCTTGCAGAACTTTCCATGGGTCTCGGACGGCTAGGTACGGACGGTAGCCAACCAACATCCCAATTGCATTCGGCCGCTGCCAATAACCCCCCATTGCAAGGCATCGCCACTACCGCAACGGAATCGACATTGTCGACCGTTGCGTCCTCCTTTGCATTCACGAGCAAATCCGAGGAAAACCCAATCTCCTTTAGCGGCGGCTTCGGTTCGCACAATAGTTCTCAGGTCATGACCACTATCACGAGTTCGAGTGCCTCGGATTCACCTTTTTCTTTTCCTCTCTCTTCCCAAGCCACTGGCACACTCTCTACTGCTTCTCCGCTTGCTCCCTCGACTCCAATGACTCATCTTATCAAACCTCAGCTTACTGGTTTCGGCGGAGTCAAACCATTCAAGCCCACCTCCAGCTTTGGTGCCTCGCTGCTAGAGTCCCTTCCGCCTATACCTCAATCTGGTACAACGACACCTGATCCAAGTGTACAAACAACCATGCACTCGTTTAATTCATCACTACCCACCAATCTAGCCCTCAATGGGTCTGCCTTCCCTTCCAATGCGGGAAAAGACAGCAATGTACTTGGGACTATAAATTCCCAGCCAACGGGTGTCACCCTCTCTTCACAGAGGTTAAACGTAGGATCCACCCTTGGTGTAGGTCTCCGCCCTCAAGCCACCGGCGCCCTTGGAGCTGCGAACCCCTTCCGGGCCACAATGTTTGCCACAGCATCCGCCCCGCCAAGCGCACCCAGTGCTTTCGCGTCCTCTGCATCGACACCACCCTTTGGGGGGCTGAGCAATGGGACGAGTGGCCCACCCATGTTCACTGCTGGATTCGGAAATGCTGCATTTGGTTCGTCTTTCCCTCATATTGGTCACGACAAGAATGCGCAACAGCAAAATCTGGGAGCCTCCTTGATTTAGCTTTTAGTCTTTCCTGCTAGGGATGCATTTTTCCCTTTATCCGTTATCCTGCCTGGACTCCTCTTTGATGCCGACCATTTGTGGGTTCTTGCGATAGCTTTTTTCTTCTACGTGGTCACTTTGGCTTGATTCTACCAGTCCAGTTCTGACTCGGAGGGACCCATTAATTCTTCGGAGCCACTCTTTCGTCACTTTCCGATACAGTGTAATCTAAGTACTAAGCACCTATCCGCACTCTCTTGAATACCCCGCTCTCATGTACTGCAGTCCCACGCTAACGCTCTACGATCTCAAGTTTCACTATAAGTTTGATGGTGGCACAACACTCGTAAATATCACGCCTGCGTCATCTCGAACTTCGCGTCATTCCAAGTTCGACACGCCTCTCACGAACAACGATGGCATCGTAAGTCACTAGTCGTCATTTGCGTCGCCTGCGCACAATCCTAAGCTCGTGCACCACGTCAGTGAAAATTCGCACTCGACGACAGACGTCCAAGTTGGCGCCGACGCGTCTCCCGCAATGTCCGTCGAGACCGTGCTCGAACACGCCCGACGCGCCTTTGCGCTTAAAAAATACGAACAAGCCGTCGAACACTACGCCACCGCGCTCGAACTGCAGTAAGTCGAAAACAACGCGCGTCCATCGCCCACGTCCGCTGACGCCCCTCGCCACAGGACACAGACACACCGCGAAGACGCGCCGGAGATGGCAGATTTGTATTTCTCGTACGGGAAAGCGCTCTTGGAGAACGCGATATCGCAGGCGACGGTGCTGGGCAAAGAGCCTGAGCCTGGCGCACAGGACGAAGAAGAGAAACGTGAGGTCTCGTTCGTTGTGCCGTGTGCTTCGTCTCATATCCCCGTTCCAGGACCGGGTAATGGGCCTATCCTAGAATTTGGAGATGAAGGGTTGGCGGAGGACGAGGATGGAACCGTTGACTTGTTGGGTCAATCTATCAAGGAGCCCGAGGAGAGCGAGGAGGAAGGCGAAGGCGAAGGCGAAGAAGGCGAACCGGAAGACGACTTCAATGCCGCTTGGGAAGTATTCGAACTCGCTCGTGCTATATATGAAAATGGAAGCGAAGGGAATGATGAGACCAAGATGAAGCTCGCAGACACCTACATCGCGCTTGGAGATGTGTCTCTAGAAACAGGTGCGGGCGGCCCCCTTGCTACGTCATGACCACAATACTGATCCCTTTCCTCAGAAAAGTTTGACCAGGCGATAACTGACTACTCTGCGGGTCTCGCCCTCAAAGTTGACCTCTTGCCGACCTCCTCGCGACAACTTGCCGAAGCTCATTATAAACTGAGTATTGTCCTCGATCTGACTTCTGGACGGCTCTCGGATGCTATAGATCACGCAGAGAAGGCACTTGAAAGTGTCTCGGAACGAATTCGAGAACTCCAAGATGCTCTCAATGGGGAGTTGCCATCGCCCGCTCCTGTTGCGGAGGCAGCGGACAAGAAAGGTAAAGGTAAAGCAACACCTTCCCTCTTGTTGGCTGGAGAAATCGTGCGGAGTATGTCAAAAAACCAAATTGAAAGCGAACTTCAAGAGCTGGAGGGTCTGAAAGAGGACCTCGCTTTGAAGGTCAGTCAGGTCTTGTTGCTCGTGTGATATGCACTGAGGAATCTATTATCCAGATTGACGAGCTCAAGACAACACCGAAGGCGCCGACAGAATCAGCCCCTGCTCTGGTTGCAAAAGCACTTGACCAAGAGTTGAACACGCGATCAATAGATGTACCCGGACAGCCGGCCGTTGTTCATGACCTGACCTCCGTCGTAAAAAAGAAGAAAAAACCACTCGAAAACGAGGGTGGCGCAAAACGAAAAGTTGATGATGGTGACAGTAGTCCCGCGACAAAGAAGGCCAAGCTGGAAAATGACGCAGAGTCACCGTCATGACCGTCTTCATGGAACTCGACATATCGTACACTGCGATACTCAAAATGGAATGCTCGACGTTGCTATCGGAGCATGCTTATATCCCTTCTTACCCTCTCCCACTCCGAATTCCCCCACGACATGTCCCTTTTTATCTTTACTCCGCATCATATACTTGTATATTACCAACCCCTCCAGCCCCACGGGACCTCTTGCATGTATCTTGCCGGTGCTGATCCCTACCTCCGTGCCAAAACCATATCTGAAGCCATCTGCGAAGCGGGTGCTGGCATTGATAAATGTACCAGCCGAATCAACGCCGCGACAGAACTTGGATCCGTCTGTTTCTGATTCGGTGACTATCGTGTCGGTGTGGTGTGAGGAATGGGTGTTGATATGGCGGATCGCCGCATCCAACGAGTCAACGGTTTTGACGGAGAGTTTCAAGTCGAGATGCTCGGTACGATAGGATTGCTCATCGGAACGGACGATGGTGTCCGGACTCGGATTCGCGCTAGTCTGCGTGACTGCTAAAAAGGTGTCTTCATCACAGACAAGTTGCACACCAGCTTTCAGCAGGGCAGACGCGACCGCTATCCAGATAGTGTGCAACAGATCCCGGTGGACCAACAAAGTCTCGACGGCGTTGCACGCAGAAGGGTAATCGATCTGTATCAGCATCAGCATTTATCGCGAGGAGTAGTGATCGCAGCGACCTTGGAGTCCACCACTACGCGGACGGCCTTTTCTGGGTCGGCGTCCTGATGCAGATAAATGTGGCAGAGGCCGTCTGCATGTCCCATGACGGGGATTCTCGTATTGTTTTGGATATTCCTGACCAGCTCATTACTTCCTCTCGGGATGACAAGATCGATGAATTGATCGAGCGCTAGCAGTGCAGAGACCTCTGCTCTCGTTTGGACCGTTTGGATGTAGGTTGCAGGTAGCGACGCTCGCTTCAGGCCTTCTGAGATAGCCTTGGCGAGTTCAGTTGTCGTTCTGTTCGACTCTTTTCCGCCTTTGAGAATGGCAGCATTCCCTGCTCGAGGGGTTCTACAAGAGTCTAGGAAGGAATCCGAGACGACTGCTCACCAGATTTGATTGCCAAGGCCGCGATATTGACTACGACTTCTGGACGAGCCTCAAATATGACCAAAAGGACGCCGATCGGACATGAGACGCGATATAACTCGAGGTCGTCGTCGAGTTCGGAAGCATAGGAGACGATTCCGGCGGGATCTGGAAGCTTGGCCACGTCCGCGACACCTTTGACCATTTGCTCCCATTTTCCGGCTTTGCCGAGGTCGAGGCGATTGAGCATGGGCTTGGACATGCGGCCAGCGCCGACTTCCCGCTGAGCGTCTCGGAGGTCTTCTTGATTCGCATCGAGGATAGCCTCTTTGTTCTTCTCGAGCTCTTCCGCGATGATCTTCAGAGCTTCTTCGCGAATCCTGGAGGGAAGCAACTGCGAAGCCTCGAAGGCCGTCTTGGCGTTCAGGGCGATGGCTTCGACATAACTTTGAGACTCTGAAGTGGATGTCATATCGAGCGGGACTAGTGACGGGTCAATGAAGCGGAACGTTGATCGATCGATCACTCCAATGCTACTTTCGATGAGTCACGCGAACCAAGCACTGGGACGGCGACTCTTGCGGATCCCTACTACACGAAGCACCTCCAAACAAGCCGCACTGGCGGAGTTTCCTGAATCCCGAGCTTGGCCGAGTCGAGATGGGGGTAAATCTGTCACGGAGATTCCATATGCAGCTCGGTTACAACACAATTGTGTGGGCACCAGTTCACCGCACACCTCTGCATCATGATGTATAAAGGCACCCACCCAACACCCGTCTTGCCGACCATCTCAGTTCTCGTAACTTATCCACCTTCGCTTTCCTCGCCATGGACTTGACGTCTTGTGCGGTCCTTTTGTTCCCCGTGTTCGCCCTTACTTTGCTAGGAAACGCCCAGTCTGGCACACCACCTAGCAGCTGGCCCCAGGTTTACCCTGGCATGCCCAGCGGCGATTATAGTCCGGAGTGGCAGGCCTGTGCGTACCCTCACGCCTCCTTGTTGAGCATGCCCAACCTTTCCTTCCGCAGACTTCCAAGTGACAGACAACCTTCCCAACGTGACATGGCCCCTCGCTCGGAACTGGGCAGGGAATATTCCCGTCCAGAGAGAAGGTCATCGGAATGATACACTCTTCTTTTGGGCGTTTGAGTCGAAGAACGGTTCATTCACCACTAGTAGCGACGAACCGTGGGGTATATGGTTGAATGGAGGGTGCGTCCGTGTGCCTGTACACTTTCTTCGCATTATCCATTGCCGTTCGACAGTCCTGGGTCCTCTAGCCTCTTCGGGCTCTTCATGGAGGTATGGCTATTGTTCAACGTCGTCAACGCATATTGCTGAACCCAGGCGTGCCCAGAACGGTCCTATTCATATCTCGAGTGACCATTCGTTGTTCGAGAACCAGTATGCATGGACCAATGTGGCCGATTATGTGTGGGTCGATCAGCCAGTGTATGTCGCCGCCATCTCCGCAGTGTCAGTTTTAACGAGCGTATATCAGTGGGACTGGATTTAGTACTGCTGACTCAAATGGCTATGGTGAGTTCGGTAGTCGTACTATGACCTCAACTGACGTTTCGCTGCAGTGTTCGACGAGGTTCAAATGGGGACTGACTTTGTGGGTTTCGAACTTTCTTTTTCGCTACTCAAGTGCTCACCATCACTAGATGGGCTTCTTGGAGAACCTTGTCAAAGTGTTTCCTAGCCTCGCAACTCGACCTTTACACATCACGGGGGAGAGCTACGCTGGAACATACATAGTGAGTGGCCCTACCTCGAGAAGAATCGAGCCCGTAACATCTTCTCAGCCTTACATCACCAAAGCTTATTTCGAGATGGACAAGCCCCCTGTCAATCTCGCAAGAATTGCGATTGGTGATGGAACGATAGCTTCTCCAGAGGTCTGGTCGTTGTTACCTGTGGTCAACGTATCCACAAATCATCGGTTACGACACCGACGTTCTGGAGTACTTCCGAAACCAGTTCGTGAAAACACTTGCTGTGATGTGGAAATACTAATTTGCTCTTAGGACTTCTCTCTGTGGTTTCGACCTCACACTCCGATACCCTCAATCTGAGCCCTTGCCCTCCCTAGTTTACACCCCAGGAAGTAGCCCCGCCTCAGCCGTTGATTCTGCAGGGAAATACAACACGAAGCTTACGATGAAAGAGTTCATGCTAGAGACACAGAACCGGTTCGCCTCAAAGCTCGCCGAGCGCGATGTCCCTCTTTCAAAACGCGAGAGGAGACGCGCACGTGAAGCATGGAAACGCAGTCTCCTCGATACCGCTCAAGGAACCATCAACTCTTGGTACGGTTGTGATCTATTTGACGAGATGCTCGACTACGCCGTCAATTACACGTTCCCTTGGTGTACGACGTCCGTACTTTGACGTTTCGACAATTCGCTGATGGAAGGCTTGCATTATGTAGCCTTGAGTAAGGCCTCGGGCGGAGTGTTCGATGCCTATGACGTCCCTGATGCCTTGAACCCTGAAGCACCGACAGATGCTTCTGTCTTCCTCAACGGTTTGACCCTAGCCCACATGTTGATGGTATACTCACACTGAAGCTCTCTCAGACCCACGCACCCGTGCTGCGATCCATGCTCCTGTAAGCAAGAACTGGACCGAGAGCATAGTGTACCCCTTTGGCAGCAGTAAGCATATATCCGTGCAACCGAACCATGTATTCATTAATCCGCCGATAGATTCGTCCAATGCAGACCCAAGTACGTCATTCCGTCCGTTTATCGGCTCTGATAACCAGTTGCTCAAATGGCCCCTTCTCAGGCGTTGCGTAGGTGCAGTGATACGTGATCGATTCCGCGTGCTCAACGGAGAGACTAGGCCAATGGCGTTCTTAACCGATCTTGCCACGAACGCAACAGCGCACAACATGACCGTCATCATATTTTCCGGAAATGACGATTCGCTCATTCCCCATTTGGGTTCCCAAGGTAGGCCCGCCTCTTACAAGTTGTGCTTCTGGTCGCGTTGCTGAGCGTTCGTCCCTATAGTGACAATCCAAGTGCGTTTTCGGACACACGTCGCGACTTGATCGTAGTACTCATTATGAACGCAGAACACGACGTTTGGGGGTATCAGGGGCTTCACACGCAAACCAGAAACACCGTGGTACAATGACGCGGGCGAGTTCGCGGGCATCGTCCACCAAGAGCGCGGCTGGACCTACGTCCTCGCTGTCCACGCGGGACATCTCCTCAGCTACAACAACCCCATTTCTGTCAGCCCATCCTCCCTCTTATTGTCTCGTATCGCCTGACGTATCCACGTACAGGGCCTCACCCTCGCGCGGGAGTTTATCTTTGGCAGCAATCGAACGGGCCTCGTCACCACCGACGCGCAGTGCGGGTCGGTCACTGTCGTCGGCGGGGAGGACCCCGCGCTGGGTAACGACGTCCTCCCCGGCCAAGCAGGGATCTACTATGGCTCCGCCACGACCGCGTCCACCTATTTCTTCCCGACGCCGACCGTGGAAGCATGGAACGCGTTCGTCGAGACTGCGGCGGCGCACCCTGCAAGGGCACTCGACATGGCGAGCTCTGGAAGCCCGCCGAACTGGGTCTTGAATAAGATGCTCGTCCTGGGATTTTTTCTGACGATCGTCTACCTTTTTTGAACCTTATTTACACCCGTTCGTTTTTTTTTGTCATCGATGGGGAATTGGACTTGGCATTTCCACGGACGACTTGACAGTGGCCCTTAATCGAGGCAATCAGCCATTTGTTGTTGCAGTAGCAGTCTCACTTATGTATCCAATTACATTGAGCAGGACTATCACAAAATAGTATGTAGCCTTGGATATCAAATTGTGCCCAGTTCCATCGCAAATGCCACGGCCAACTTCGAGAACTCCAGCATGTGATCGAACGAAAATTCAGGCGAGATATCAATGCGACTGGAAGAAATCAGTGCAAACCATGGAAAAGAGATACAAGAACGTACTCTCTGCTCGAGTGAATATTGTGATGATTGGCATTTGGGAATGCAGATTCTAAAATATGGTGAATGAGAGAAATAGCTACATGTCGAATAGATATTACCAATTGTAAAGATGGATGGGTATCCGGCCTTGCTCCAAGATGCACTGTAACAGTGGATTAGCGAACGGAATTCAATTCAACCAGGCCCTTACTGGTCCGAACATGCGTAGCCACACTTAGTCTCGACGTAAGGAATAGCCAGGTAGGTTTCAACAAGCAATTTGTTGTACTTGGTCAAGCTGAAAATTACATCAGCCCCCTGTAACGAGAGAGACGAAAGCGAAAATCTACCTGTTATCAACAAAGTCCACGATCACCCCGACTTCCTCCCTAGTGCCTTCTTTAACCCAAGCAGTCATGTCAAACTAACAAAAATGAGCAAAGCACTATACAATATTCCAAGCATATACCTGACTCATAGCATAAACCTGGAGGCCCTGAGCTGCGTAGGCCCGAGCTACTGCCTGCGATCCGAGTAACCCACCCTCCTGTGAAACCCATAAACATCCTCGGTGAGTAACCTGCCAAAATAGACTCACCTCGGCAGAGTACCAATGGAATTCGACAGGTCTGTCCGGAACATAACTAGAGGCCAGAATCGAACGGTAGGACTCGAGGATGGTGACCGTGCCGGAGCCGTCATCGTCAGCACCTGGATAGACGTTGACACGGTTATATACCAACGCCTAATCGACACTAACCAGGTGCTCGCCCGAAAACCCCCAAGTTGGTACTGTTGTGCGAACAAGCCATCAGTATATTATATTACGTGAACGAGCTACTTGCCTGTCTTGATGAGCACCGATGATCACGATTCTGCTGTCCGTAGAAGACGAACCATTGATTCTAGCAATCTGTAGCAAAAATCAAGAACGCTCCGTGATTAGTATAGCGGGCTCCTTACGATGGAATTCTGGCCCCACGAGTGCTTGAATTCCTCTACTGTGATGTGAGGTCGGAGCGACGGAGATGCATTCTCATCTGTGATCTATAAAGCTTGAGCCAAGGGCACACAAGCACAATCGAGGATGGACCATACCTCCATCACTTTCGACAACAACCATTTCTGACTCTCTCTTCCTGACTGCACGTGTCCCGTCAGCACAAGGACTGCATGATGGAACGAGGTGACAGACCTGGCTGCGATAATCTACCCAAGAAAGAGAATGAGCACCAATAGGCAAGGGTAGACCATTAACTCGTACTTACGGCGTGTGTAGAAGCTGGTGAACTTCTCAAGGTTTTCCCTCGGCCCCGCAGTCGACAGCGTCTGAATGACCTCGTTCACTTGTGCGTGCAACTTTGGCGGCGCGTAAGAGGCTGTTTAGCAATGAGTATCGTTTCAAACCAGCCCTGCGAAATACACACCCGTATCCTGTGTCTTGGAGCGCGAGAAAGCGTCGAGGTCAGGCGTGTCTGTGCTAAGGCGTACCGTCATCACACGACATTCGGGGAACCGAACCAGGGAACCTACATATCAAAGAACTTGATGCCGTTCGCCTTGGCCTCGATCTAATGCGGTAACCGTCGGTGGCGTTAGCTTACTACGCCGCAAACCGTGGCCACAAAGCGCACCTTTTCGAGCTCGGTCATGTACACGGGAGGCTGACCTTCCAGTTGCACCAACCGCACCTCGTTGAGATCGAGACTGAATCCCTC
>JBBPOD010000526.1:0-17530 GCA_038091255.1 Tylopilus intermedius | reverse complement strand
AAGCACAGACATTTGAAAGGCTTTGAGCAGCCATAATTTTTATTATATATGTATGTTTCTTCTATCATAAATACAGCTCTTCTGGAAGACCCAGACTTTGGGGAGTACAAACCCAAAGGTTATGTAATATGCTACTCATTTCCTGATCTCCTATTAGGATCCTGTGTTCTGCTAATCAGATAATATGCCCAATATTGTTTTTCTGAATCATTCCCAAATCTTACCTGTCAACTGTCAATTTGATGCTCCCTAATGGCACCCAGTGGTAACAACTTTGATAATACTAATGTCTATGCTAGAATTTGGAATGAGATTATGCATAGTTCATATCAGACTGTCAAGGTGGATCTCAAAATGATTTCCCTCACAGATTATCATAGCCTGCACATGCTAGGCATTATATTCCAATATACTCCCCTCTTCTCATCTTTTAGCCCACCTACCATGGCATGGTTATTATCCATATCAAATCTGGTCCTATCTCTAATTCATGCCTCCATGTTCTTTCCTACTCTGTCTATCACCACTCTACCATTTCCCCTGGGCCTTAGTACTTAGGCTCTGCTTAGTGGACTGGGAAATATTGTCCTTGCTGTGGTTCAACCAGTGTCTCTGCCAAACACCCTAAGCCCACCATTATTACCAATTGAGCTTGAACTGCTTTTCTCCATAGTGAAGCCACATGTTCTATTTCCAACCCCATTCAAGTCAGACCAGTTACCAGTCTACTAGTAGTGCCCACTGGCAGTGCCACCACAGTTTTGCCTCATAATCTTCCTGGGCCAATCAAAGATTATGCCAATGATGGGAAGATAAGTAATTTGATGGCAATTCTGATGATATGCATGTTGTTGTTGCTTCCTCCAAATGGTTGTGCTAGTTGTATTCAAACCCAATAACAGACTTCCAAATGATGAACCTCAACCAGCCATGGACTAGAGTTTTCATAGCTGAAATTATGTCTTTCATTTGACACACACTTATCAGCCAGTCCCAAATCTCATGCAAATTGGGAATCATGCATTGCATACTAGTAGTGTATATGTATGCTGGGATAAGACACACTCCAATGAAACTTTATTTCCATTGGTCATCATGATCAATGGCAATGTCTACAGGGCCATGTGTCATGCCAATGACCCACCCACTCATGAAATTCCCATATATATAATGAAGTTTGAGAACACTTTCAAGGCTGTTGTAACTTGAAGTGTTTTATTCATATGTTAACTTCTTCAGCAAACAAACATACATAGGTTTGAAACACATGGCAAGCAAGTATGAGTTGTTTACTACAATGTACCCTAGCTGCACTTGTACCTTTTAAGATTGTCCTATTCCTTCCTTTATCCTATGGTGACATGTGAACCATCAATTGGGTGAGCCCAATGATAACAATGCCTCAGACCTTCATAGCTGATGAAAAGAGCAGCCTCAAAAACTCTGCCACTTGAAACCCTTGGTTTGGATGCTGAGTTTGGCACTATTTTGAAGGTGACCAAGTTTTCTAGTTTGAGAGTCAGCCAGCCTATGACTTTCTTGCACTTTTGTTATCCAGTAACGATAACAGTACCCATGCCCTTGATGTTTGACATTCATGAAGAGACACTAACAATGATGTTGTGTTATGGGGCTTAGTAATAGAATTGGACAACACCTCCATGCTAGCACTATTTGCATGATTGCTAGCCTCAGTAAGTGATGGCACAACTTTCAAATGCCTAGATTTTGAACATTATATAGCTTTCAATCAGTTTGCTTTATGATATGGGGAAACAATCACTAGCAATTTTATTCACATTAGAGTACAAATCAGATGTCCACTGAAACAACAAAATTAACAGTTTATCTGGAAGTACATTCCAGCTTTTGCTTCTTCTTAATAACCCATCACAACCCAACTTGCCTCAGCTGGACCATGCAGCACAGGAGGATGGCCATACAGCACTCTTTGCATTAAAGAGCTCCCTTGGTTTTATGTAATGGATTTATTACCAAGACAATAGGTGGTATCTCATGCCTTCAAGTTATACTCTATGTTTTATGCCTTTATGCTTCATGTACTTTCTTTCCAATCTTCACACTAGCAGTTTTGTGTATAAATAGGAGGTAGATACTTGGTGTAATTCTTTCTCAAACAGAGATATCCTAGTCCAGTGCTATCCTGCTAAAGAACCTACTCTACAAGCTACAATGACTATATAAGATCAGATTCAGACCCTTGTACAACTCCTGAATCACTACATCTCTCAGGGCTTATGCTGTGACATGGTGATAACAACAACAATGCCTGCCACTGTGACACATCATGCACATGCACTACTAGCCCACATAATAAAGATGAGGGTGATAATGTGATAATGAGGACACATCATTGGCAACATGAAACTTTGACAATGGCATATGTTGCATGTTATCCCACATTCCACATCACCACTGTGAAACTCACCACCCTATGAAATGTCCCCTTCTTTTCCTTGCTCCAAACAATGGATGGTAGAAGCATAGTCTTTGACAATTGTCCCTTTGGTGGTGCAAGTCAAACATACTGCCCAACTCACACCAGCTATAACTCCCCTGTCCACCAATGTATCTTTCTAACCCAAGTGTTTAATGACATTCCTCTTGGCATGACCATCAAACAATATGTCCAAGCTCCCATTATGATCCCCATCCAATCCACCCCCTCTCTCTGGAGAAGACATTCAGCCTTCACAAGGTTCAGCAAGCAAACCTCTCAAAGTGAGGTGCCACTCATTTCAACATCCAAGCCAACCCTCATGAAGAAGATGGCAACCATGATGATTCAAGAAGTGGAGGACTTCATTTGACATGCCTGATGAAGCTAATTCCTCTGAGAAGCAGATTTGCAACCACTGGCAACAGCCTCACTTGATGCTAGTGTTGATAATGAGCCAAAAGCCAATCTGGATGACTTTAATACTAAAGACAGTAACAATCCCTTAAAGGTAGCAAATTTGTAAACTCAATTTTAGAATGAGGTGATGCTGATCACTGGCCTGATGGTGAGCAGCAAGTCTCACTAGGTAGGTTTCATCTAATGATATGCTTGGGTTGTATTGACCACATTGCAAAGGGATGCAAGTTTGTCTGGTAAACAAAAGGCTTAGCAACTCATGGACACAATAGTATGCTTACTATCACCTTTAATGTTGCACTGTCTATACTCATATGCAAGTTGTTGGACAATCCATTGAGTGCTGCCATATGTACTGTTCTTTTTTTGGTGTTTACTTATTGCATCATGGTAGCTATAGGACAGTTGCACTGCAAAGTTTCTGTATGAAGTACTCCTGTGCAGACTACTTGGTGGTGAGTTTGAGTCCTGATGGACCCAAATGTGTAATTAATCTGTGTGCTAGGTCCTTGTTACATACCAGATCAAACTTGTTCTTCCCACAGTCTACTACATCAAGAGATTTGTACTGGCATGCTTGGGTCATTTGGATTATATTACACATAATGCAGAGGCAGATGAGAAGCAGAAACAACCTACACCTGAGGGCAAGACCACAAAGGAACTTGCAGACACTGAACTTACCAGGGATGAATTGAAAAAGCTGAGAAAGTTGATCAAGGATGAGCACAAAGAGAGCAGGGGGATCCTATAGCTGCATCCCAATCAGCTGTCCAGTTCCATATCACAGACTTCTTTGTAAGGTCATATAGAGGTCTAGTAATAAGAGAGAAGTTGGGAATAAACTTTCAGTAAAAGTTGCAGAATCTGAGGAAGGAACAGATGGCTTTCATGGAGTGGAGAGGTTCCCATTTGGTAATGGTAAAGAGTTTTCCAGGATCTAACTTCATTTGGTCTTTAATGAGGATCATGCTAAGGTACTCAACTTTTGAAGCAGCCAAGACACACTTAGAGAGTTCGAGATGCATTTTATTCTTTCAGAGGCATTGGAGAACTAAAGCAGTCCACTCAGCATCAAGGGCAGCAGTCTTGGAATGGATGAAGATATTATCCATGTAAAACAATAAGCCATCCTTCTGTGATATAGTTGGCAAAGATATAATTCATCAATGCTTGAAAAGTAGGAAGAAACCACAGAGGCTAAAGAACATGATACTTGGCTCAAACAGCTTGAATGGGATAATGAATACAGCTTTCCACCAATCTTCCAGTTTGATAAGAACATTGTTGTATCCCTACCTAATGTTAAACTTAGTGAACACCTTTGATCCTTTGAGTTTGTTGGTAAAATCTTGGATATGGAGAAGGGAATAGGCATTCTTAACTGTATGGAAGTTTAGATGGCAGCAATCTTGGCAGGGATGGAGACTGCCATCCTTTTTGTTTATGAAGAAGAAAGATAAGGCTTGGAAAGACTTTGATAAGGAGATCTTCCCACTTTTGAGATGTTTATTAACAAATTCCTTATACACTTTTTGTTCCATGGGATTGAAGAGATAGGTTTTGGTGATCTTTGGAATGAAGTCAGGAATGAGATTGATAGTGTGGTCAAATGATCAGGACAGGGAAAAGCTTTCCATACTTTGATTTATTAAAGACATCCTAAAATTACTTGTATCAGCTGGAAAGTTTAACTTTCTTCTGTCCAAGGGCAATAGTGATATTGGTGGCCAGGGTGGTTTCTCAGATGTGGATAGCAGGAGGTTTGGAAATATAGCATTCTGTCCACCATTGGGTAATTTGTTTGAGGTATCATTGCTTCAAAGCAAGGAATTCAAACTCCTTTGGAGAGGGGTATGGGAAATGGAAGTGATAAAGATAGACCTCATGAACCACTCAATCTTGAGATTGATGTCCTGAAGCCAGGCTGTCTGTGTTGTAGGCATGTATGGGGGTGGGTAATGATATCCTGGGGTAGTTGGACCAGGTCATAATCAATGAAATTTCCTAGACTATGTCCCTCAGCCTGCTGTTGCCGCTGCTGCTGGACAACCTGCCATTGCAGCAAATGCACATCCATCTCTTGCTCAAGCATTCTTTTTGATGCTCCAAAACATGTATGGCACCATCGGAGCTGCCAGAATCTATCATCTCTTCAAACAGATGATTGACTACCATTTTTGTGGCAAGTACATTGACCCTGTTGATGGAAAACAGAAAATGAGGACTGTAGAAGAATCCCTTGGAGATCTCCAGTCTTTTTATCACCAGATCAATTCCACTGGAGGACAACTCCAGGAACAACTCAAGGCTATGCTTCTCATGGCCAAACTTCCTCATTCATATCAATCAATAATATCTACTGTGGTTCAAACCATGACCTTCCAGGAACTCACTCTTCCTGCTATTATCCCTTGCATTGGATCCGAATTTCAACTCCAATGAGTCTTTTCTGACGACAAGAAGCCACTCACTTCTTGTCTATCTTACATTGAATCCAAATTCTCAGCATACCGTACCAACATCATGCAGAGAGGGCCACCATGAGGACAGTGGCAGTCTCACCCTTCGAACAACTATGGTTACCACTCTCCACAATCCTACCAAGGAGGAGGAGATCATGAAGTATCGAGAGGAAACGCTCCTCAAAGAGGATGCGGAAACTCTCAAGGCTATGGTCATGGAGGAGGAAACTGAGGTTGAGGTTGAGGTGGTTCTAATACCACTACACCTGCTTATGGCCGCTTCAAAGCAAGTCAGGACAAGAGAAAAGGGAAAGGTCGTGCTAATGTTACTGATGGTGATGAACATGCATACCTGTTCAATGCCAAAATGACTGGTGTCATTGATGAAGAACAGAGGCTCACATACATCACAGAACTTAATGAGAGAAGTGATGGTGGAAGCTCTACCATTGCTGAAGCAGGATGGAAGCAAGGAGCTGTCCACTGGCCAAAAACCTCTCATACCCTTGATGTTTCACAAGACGTGTCCAATGAAATCACCTTTGATTGGGCCACCCAGATGGACATGGAGGATTCAGGAATGGATATTGTGGAACCCTCTTCAGCTCCCTACAAAAGCTGTAACATGCCATCCGGTTCACAGATTAAAACCAAATCTGATGAACACATTTTACAGTCATCGAACCCCTCAACTAGAAAGGAAAAGTTGAAGTGGAAACCCAAAAAGGACAAGAAAGTAGAGTCCTTCTATGGAGACCAATGGAGAAGAGCAGATGGAATGTGGAAACACTTGTCTGTTTCTTTTGCTACAGAACCAGATGGTTTTATACCTGATTACAATGATTGGAATGATAATTATGAAGATGACCTCTATAATGAGGACTTCTCTTTTTTTGCTTATATGGTCGGATCTGAGATCACACAGAATGATTTCTATAAAAACCACTGGCTTGTTGATAGTGGATGTACAAATCACATAACTCCGTACTTAGAAGATTTTTCAGACTTAGGAAATGAAAAATGATATGCCAAGGTTGCCAATGGGAAATCCATTGAGATGCATGGTCCTGGAATCATCATTATACAACAGCCTTTTGATGACATTAAACCTACTCCTATTATCTTAACAGGATGTTGGTATTCTCCTAAAGCAGCTCACTGCTTGCTTTCAACCAACAGACTTACAAAGGAAGGTTACAAGATTACCATTGATAAACAAACCAAGATTTGGGATAAGCAAGGATGCTTAGTGATCTGGGCATCTGCCTCATTACTGAGCAATATTCTTCACTGGTTTCAGTCTTCTCTGATCACTCCAGAAACATCAAATATCAACTCCTTGTAGGAACAGGATTCTTACAAGCTCTGGCATCAATGCTTTGGACATTGTTCCACCAATGCCTTATGACATGCTCAGACACACACTTCTGACCTACCTCAAATTTTTGCCCCTCCCTCTCACCTCCCTTGTAAGGGCTGCACTCTTAGGAAAATACATAAGCACCCCTTCCCTGCTTCCACTTTGTGTTCTTCTCGTGTTCTTGGCCTTGTTCACTCTGACCTGGTCAAGATACTGTGCGAATCCTGGGTTCATGCCTGGTACGTCCTTACTTTCATTGATGATTGCTTTGCCTTTGCTCTCCTCACTTTCATTTGCATCAAGGCTGAGGTTTACACCCATTTTAAAGGCCTTGTTGAGTGGATGGAGCAACAGTCTGGACAGTCTCTTGCCTCTCTCCGTTCAGATCGAGGAGGAGAGTATATGTCTAATGACTTTCAAGCATTCCTCACATCTTAAGGTATTCAACATCAAAAGACTGTACCTCACACACCACAATAGAATGGTCATGCAGAACGGTTCAATTGAATCATTTTGGAGAAAGCAGAAGCACTTTGACAGCACTCCTGTCTTTCAGAATCCTTCTGGCAAGACGCTGTTGAAATGGCATTACACATTTATAATCACCAACCAATGTGTCATCATGATTGGAAGACTCCCATTGAAATCTTCTCTGGGAAGAAACCTGATATCTCATACTTCAAGGTTTTGGAAGCAAAGCATATGTCTTTATACCAAAAAATCAAAGAGCAAATAAATTAGCCCCTAAAGCTGAGGAAATGACCTTCATAGGTTACAAAAGAGGGACAAAGGGATGGAAATTCTGGTTACAAAAATGTCATAGAGTTTTTGTATCCTCCACAGCCACCTTTGATGAATTCACTTTTCTGCATTGTTCCAAAGAACAACTTAACAGACAGCCCCCTATTCATTTCCCAGAAATACCTGAGGAAGAAAAAAAAGACGAACAACAAGATGCACCTGATAATGAAAATGAAAGAAGAGAACATTTGGATGTAGAAATACAACTCAACATACCACAAGGAAATCCACCATACGTTCCACCTGGTGACAATGGTTTGCAACAACCACCACCACCTGATGATCCATCTCTTCCACAACCTTTTAATAGAGCAAGATCACATTCTTCTCTTCCACCTTCTCGATCACTGGTTCAAAGATCACAAAGAGATCCTAAACCAAGGATTTTACCAAAAAACACTTATGGTAATAAAGCACCAGTGGAGATGGAGAAAGAACTACAAAATTAGGAACAGAGAGCTTCGGAAACACCAAATACTCCTACAAATGAAACAGAAGATCTAGGACAAATGTACTCATCATCCTGGATTTGCCATCATATGTCTGCTGCTGCCATTGCTGTTGGCACACCAGTACAGTACAAAGACATACTCAAACTCCCACCTAATGAACAAAAGGAATGGAGAGCATCAATGGACAAAGAAATTAAATCTCTTAGAGAAAGAAATGTTTGGGAACTTGTGGATTTACTTCCAGGTCGCACACCCATCAAAGGGAGATGGGTCTATGCTATGAAAAGTGAAAGAAGAAAGAAATCCCACTTTGTTGCAAAAGGATTTACACAAGTCTTTGGAATAGACTTTGAAGAAACCTTCTTTTCAGTTGCAAGGTTTGAAACCATGTGACTCCTTCTAGCACTAGCTGCTTTAAAAGATTGGGAGATCAAAGCACTGGACATCAAGACAGCATTTCTTTTTGGGGAACTTAATGAAGAAATATATATGGAACAACTAGAAGGCTTCAAAGTTAAGGGGATGGAGAATAAGGTCTGCCGATTGAAGAAAGCCATATATGGACTTAAACAAGCAGTGCTACAATGGAATAAAGTGCTCCATCAATCCCTCCTTGAACAAGGATTTCAAAGATTGCATTTTGATCCTGGTGTATACATCAAGTTTATAGGGAAGGAATTGATTCTCTTTGTTGTCTATGTTGATGATGCTCTTTTTATGGGTAGTGATAGGACACTTGTCCTCTCACACAAAAAGACATTCATAAAGCGATGGGAATCAAAAGATCTTGGTCCTGCTACAGAATATCTTGGCATGCAAATCATCTGGGATTGCAAGAAGCGAATCCTGAGACTTGATCAGTGCAAATATGCTAAGAAAGTTATCAATTGCTTCAACCTTCAAGATTGCTGTTTTACATGAACACCACTTCCTTCGGAATACAATCCCAAATCCAATGATGGAAAAGAAGATCCTAAGCGTCGCCAACGTTATCAATCAGTCATTGGATCACTGCTTTACATCATGCTTGGTACATGTCCAGACATAGCTTTTGCTGTGATCAAAATGTCCCAATTCTCTGCTAACCCTAGTGAGGAGCATCTTAATTGAGCTCTTTACATTGTGCACTACTACCTTTGTGGCACAAAGGATCTTTGTATCCAATACAACGGAACAGCATCAAATATAGATCTGATTGCTTACTCTGACACAGGCTAGGTGGGCGATATTGAAACTTGCAGATCCACAACTGGTTATGCTATCTTCTTGGCAAACAGTCTTGTTTCATGGTTATCAAGACGCCAGAAAATGATCACACTTTCATTCACAGAAGCAGAATTTGTTGGAATGACAAAGACTTCAAAACAAATCACCTGGATCTGCAATCTCTTTTGAGAGTTCGGATATAACATGTCTCGTCCTATACCCCTCAATGGTGACAATCAAGGTGCTATTTTCCTTGCCTCTCACCCTGCTCAAGAAGGAAGAACAAAGCATATAGACATCCCAGATCTATATGTTCGTGAAGCAGCTGCTCTTGACATAATTAAAATCTTCTATGTTCCAACAAATGATCAGCTTGCAGACATCTTTACCAAGAATATCACATGGCAAAGGTTTGAAGAGAATTGCAAGAAGATCAATCTTATCCTATTCACAAAATGAATAGCAAGGAGGAGTGTTGAAACAGTAGTATTCTATTTCTGGAATTCTATTACTAAGCTACCATTTCTGAAAGAAAGGTCTAGACTCTCTTATCTTTCTTATCTCATTACACTATCCCTTTTACTCATCACATGAGTCAGCTATCTCTTATCATATGACATCATAGATAAGGTCCATATGGTCATTGGAAGATAACAATAGTCCTATCACATGATCTTTGATCATGTTCTAGAACATTTCCTTACCTACAGTAATTACAATAGATACAAACACATTGTAGAGGTATATAAACTGGGACTTATTCCCAGAGACAATAAGTCGCTTTCACACCTTGATCAGTACTTCTACTGTTCGCTCCTCTCAGTCCCTCACCCTAGTGTAAGTCTCCCACACTAGTCTCATCCCTTCGTTGCACCTGCACCTAGTGGAGTCATAGCACTTCGTTACCTAGCCATGGAAGCATACTTTCTGCTAAATCATGATATATATACCAGGAGTGAGTATGTGAAAACCCTTGTTACCCTGAATAAGATGAGTAAAGGTCTTGGTGGTTCCTTCACTGAAGGATGGTATGACAAGATTTTGCAAGTAATCACTCCCACCACAGACAGTTCCATAGGCTTCCCGGAGTTGAAAAGAGACTTCCTAGCCATGTTCTATCCTGCCGACATCAAGATGCAAGCCCGAGAAAAGCTCAAAACACTTCAAATGAGTTTATGAGACAAGAACCTTGCTACTGCTTATTTTACCTTTGTACAAAAGTTCAAAACTGCCACTGGGAAAACCAGCCTTGAACCTGACAACCCAATGCTTAGAGAGTACTTCCTCTGAGGTCTCCATCCCTCTATCTCTACCATGTGCTTATCCCAACCTACCATTCTGATTACCCTCAAAAACTGGCTGAAGGACTTGTCCAAGTTCTATGGCCAGTTACTTTGCATCAAAGGCCTTCACAATAGGGTCCACAGGTGAGGAAGTAGTGATTTGGTGATGCTGACACGAAAGTCTCCTGGGGATCCCTATGCCATGAATGTTGATGTAGTTGATGTTGATGCAGTTACCCTCTCCCCCACCAACTGTGCTAAGCACATTTGAGAAAAGCACTGCTTCATATGCCACAGGATTAGCTGTTCCACAAGGAACCATAAGAAAGATCAGGACAATACCAGGAAGAAACCCTCTCATCCTTCTACCTCCATCTGTACAACTGATACTACATTGCCCATTGTACTGGCCCCCCACTCTCAGTTGGCTACCTATGTTGATATCCTGAAAGGAAAGGGTAGATCTCAAGATGAGATCTTACAAGTCTTAACTGCATGCTTTGAAGAAGATGCAACTGAACCAATTGAACAAGTCAATGTGGTATCCCAAGAACCTCTTATTGAGGATTTTTAGATTGGGAGCAAGATTTGAAGGCGTCTTCCCCTCCCTCTCACAAGTTAGCTCATGTAACAATATCTAGTGTGCATGTGAAATCCCTACTCATCTCTGTGTCCCTTTCACTGCCTACAACTAAGCATCTAGCCGACATAACTGCCCTAATCAACTGTGGGGCAATGGGTAACTTTATTGACCATGACCTGGTACAATGAAATAACTACCCACGAACACAACTTCCTGTTCCTATTTGTGCCTATAATGTAGATGGCTTCCTGAACGAATCAGGGATCATCCACTACAAAACCAAACTTAACATCTGTATTGCAGGTACCATGGAGAAGCAAGCCTGAGAATTCCTTGTCCTCAACTGTGGAAAGGAAAACATCATCCTTGGTATGCCCTGGCTCCAAGATATAAACCCCAGGATTGACTGGTCTATGGGCTTCATAGCCATCTCTTCCATCCCTTGGACCCCTCCCCCTGTGGACTCCAAGTCTGTTTCCCTCAAACAATGATATCTCATCCAGTATCTTGGTCTCGACCTGGACAAACAGATAGCCCAATGGTGGACTGAACGCTACACTCCAAAACCTCCTTTCCACCATTTATGAAAGACCACTCTCGTGACCGACATTGCTATTGCCCTTAGTCAGAAGGGAGTGAAACTCACTGATTGATACAAGCAATTCCAAGACATTTTTGATGAGCCAAAAGACGGCAAACTCTGAGTCCCTTCATCCTGACTGTTTGATCATGCCATCAACCTCACTCCTGACTTCATCTGAGTCCCCAAAATCACCAAAACCTATCCCCTCAATCCTGCTGAGCAGAAAGCATGTAAGGAGTTTGTCAATGAGTATCTTAAAAGTGGGAAGATTTCCCCCTCCAAATCCCCTCAGGCATCACCCTTTTTTTTTGTCAACAAGAAGGATGGTGGTCTCATCCCTGTCAGGACTACTGATACCTCAACTCCCATACCATCAAAAATGCCTATCCTCTTCCCCATATCCAAGATCTAACCGACAAGCTTAAAGGGTTGAAGATCTTTACCAAGTTCAATGTGCAATGGGGATATAACAATGTCCTCATCAAACCTGAAGACCGCTGGAAAGCTGCATTCATAACCCTATTTGGTCTATTTGAACCAAATGTCATGTTCTTTGGGCTTTGTAGTTCCCCTCCTACTTTCCAAGCGTTGATGAACCACATCTTCACTGACTACATCACTGAGGGATGGCTTATCATGTACATGGATGACATCCTTATTCATTCCAAGACATCTGAGCTCAACACCAATTGGATGGCTCGGGTTCTCCAACACCTCCAAGAGAACAGGATGCATTTCAAACTCTCCAAGTGTGTTTTTGGCGCTGACGAAGTCGAATATCTCGGTATGATCCTTGCTGAGGATCAAATGAAGCTCAACCCTGGCAAACTCACCACCATCTTCAAATGGGAACCACCCTGATGCTTATCTCTGATGTCATTGGACTAGACCATGACATCATCCTTTGCTTGACTGGCCCTCATGCTTATTGCTTACATGTTGCTGACGCCATCGTTCCATTATGTTCTTTCTCCTTTTATGCTTACATGTTGTTGTCATCACTTCTCTTCCTAGTATCTTTCCCATACTTAGACTTGGTCCATGCATGTCTACCTTACATATAAGTAGACCTCCATTGTATTAGTGTTTCTTATTCTAGATCTATGCAATTCACCATTGCTTAGGCTTAGCTTCATCCAAGGTCTGATCCCTTCAGACTTTGAGCAGTTGTTCGTGCCTACTGCAGAGTAGCACTCTCTTTGTTTGCTAGTCTAGTTAATATAGTGTAACATCTACCAGAAGGCCCAAATGTCAGGCAGTGACATCACTGATCTCCTACACATCCTATATGCCATGTATGAGGGACAAGACCCTCCATTCCATTCATACCATGATCTCTATGCAACTATCAACTCTATTGTGCATGGAGACTGCCCATGGTAGTCCTTTTTGGTCAAATACAAAGGTGTCTTGCCAGACAACCCTCCCTCATGGATGATCACTGAATATGATGTCTGGTTCCACAATCCACTGTGTATCTTGGAGTAGTGAATATTGAATCTGGAGTTTGATGAATATATCAACTATGCAGCCAAGAGTTTCACAGATGAACATGGAATGCAAGAAGTCGGGGACTTGATGTCTGGGCAGTGGGCTTGGAAACAGTCAGTATGTACAGCTGTCTGATATCAGGTTCTTTGCAGCACATGCTGATTGATATACTTAGGAAATTATTGTTGAGACACACAGTTCCACATTTGTGCCTGGAAGTAACAAGGTGACTGTATCCATTGGCATAGGTAACATGCAATATTACCCCCTCTATATTTCCTCTTGGCAACCTTCACAACAATATGTGATATGTTCACAAGAATAGAGTGGAGCTCTTGGCCTTTCTTGCCATAGGCAAAAGTAAGTTTCTCACATAGTCAATATGTTCAACACTAACATTGGCATGATATTATTAATAGTGGATCTTGCATATCAAGACAACATCAACTTTAGACAATTTTGGTGGCAACTTTTCCACTTGTCACTTGCTGACAATCACTTCCATCATATCATTTATGGGTTGAGACCATACATTGCTGACTGTCCTGAGCAGGCACTGCTCACTTGTGTTATGCAAGGTTGGTGCACACAATAACTTTGATTGGGACTCAGGTACTACTTTGCTGCTATAAACTAATATATGTGAGTAGATGTACAGCAGTGCCCATCATGACAATCTGGATACTGGTGGGGGCCCATGAGTCCAAATTCACACAGTGCAATTGTTAAGAACCATGAGCTTGGCAAGGCTATGGCATAACTATGGCATAACTATGGCATTGTGGTGGATATTAAGGCATGTATCTGTTGTTGAATTTGGCGACACATACTAATCATGATTTCATTCTTAGCCTTTTACTCATGATTTTCCTTGAGCCAACATTTATGAACTCATTGCCCCAGACCCCCTGCATCAACTCATCAAAGGCAGCTTCAAGAACCACCTTGTGACTTGGGTTGGTGACTATTTGAAGCTAATGCATGGTGAGCACTGTGTGAATGAGATTTTAGCTGATATTGACCATCAGTGAGTATTCTATGCCATCCCAGGTGGTCTTTCTGTGACCAACCAAGTATATCATGGACTCACAGCTATACTACTCTTCCCTGGACTGTGTTGCTTTCCCAAGGGTCATAGGTTCACACAATGGACTGGTGATGACTTGAAGGCCTTGATGAAGGTGCAGAAGTCATTTCTGTTGATCGACTTGATGTTAAAACTCACTGAACCCAATGCTAGGTTTACTTACTTGCAATCTCAGGTCATGTCCCATCCCAAATGGTGTGTGCAATTAGCACATTCCTTGTAATTTTGCTACCTTGTGTGCTGGTCAGTCATCAACAAGGTGATGCTCACTCAAATTGAAGATGTAATGCACTGGTTCCACCATGAGTGCACCATTTTCATGGTGACTGGCATGTGGGACCATTTTGCATTGCCACATCAACACATGATGACACACTATCACACACTTATTGAAATATTTGGCATGCCTAACAGCCTTTGCTTCTTAATCACTGAGTTGAAGCATATCAAAGCAGTCAAGAAGCCTTGGTGATGTTCCAATTGGTATGAAGCCCTTGGTCAAATGCTTGTTACCAACCAGCAGTTGGACAAATTGGAGGCTGCATGGACCAACTTTGCAGAGCAAGGCATGCTTGCTGGTTTCTTCTCCTGGCATTTTGCAAGACCAATTGGGCAAAAAGCATGTTCAATGTGAAACTATGTAGATGACCAGGTGATACTGTACTATCCTTCAATGGTGTGCTTATGCTAATTATGTGCATGAACTCAGCTTGAGGAGTGCCATGTGCTGTTGTTGACATGGGCATTTCATTTGGCTTTTCCAAAGCTGATTAAAGGTTTCTACCACTTTCTCTATGACTAACTGAAGCCAGATGCAGATATATCTGGGGACCAAGTGGACCTTAATCTGTGTCCATTATTTGATCAACAAGTCAAAGTGTATTATTTGGTGACAACAACATATTACACACCATCAGATCAATCAGGCAAAGGTGGTTTATGGCAGGAGAGAATCTGATGCACACCATCTTGGTGCAAAGAGCCAGGTCATCAAGACTGTGTGTTCATTGACAAGGGTGAAGGTGATGGTATGAAGGGTCTTTTGGTTGCCCATGTTAAGCTTTTCTTTTCTTTCTTTTACTTTCAAAAAACTACAATTGTGTGCTTGTGGAATAGTTTTTACCAGTGGCCAAGCATGAGGATGAGGAGACAGGGTTGTGGGTTGTGGTTCCTGAGGAGGAAGGAGATGGCAACAGGGTTTGTGTGGTTGTATTAGTGGACACCATTCTGTGAGCAGCACATTTAATTGGTATGTATGGTGATGAAATCTTACCTGTTGGTTTCCATTTTTCAGATATACTGGATGCTTTCAATGCTTACTATGTAAACAAGTATATTGATCATCATGCACATACACTAGCATTCTAGTTATATTACTTTTCTTGCTCTAATATGGCCTTATGCTCTGTAGTACCTGTGTTTGAACTGTTGATTGGGCTGTGAAAGTGACAGGTGTGACAGTTCATAAAGTTGACAGTGACAGTCTGACAGCTGCCAAAGAAAATTGTTATTTTGCCAATATAGGTCTTGCATTCCTCCAAAATCCAGGACCAGACTCTGGCAAGGGCACACCACATATGGTGAAGCCAAGTCCCATCTGCCCACAACTCCAAAGTTCCAAAGTTAAGCCTCGGAACTACTTCCACTTCATACACTCTTAATAATTACTCATCTCTGTTCCACATTACCAATCACTTAGTAATGCAATAAACTCTGTTAGTAATCCTATGCAAACTCCATAGTATATAAAGTGTAGACTTCATGTATCTAGCTTTAGCTTCATTATCAACTTTGATATATCCTCCTAACCTTTCAATTGCCTTCATCTCTCCAATCTCTAACCTTCTCTCCTAAATCTGGGACATGTGACCTAGTGGGGGCAGCACACAAGCTGAATCCAAAGTCCCATTATGTTTACAATTCCAAAGTTCTGAAGTTTGACCTGGAGAATTGCACAGTCCTAACAAAATGTTATCTTATTGTTTCTTGTTTTATCAATGTTTTCAGGTGGAACATGGTGCAATGCTCACAGTGCAAACTATGACACCTATTTGTGCTGCCTTTTATCATTACTATATTGCAAATTATATTAAGAAGCTCAAAGAAATACATTCTACATTAGTGCATGACCAAACTATCATGCTACATTTCACAAATATAAATATCTTCTTCTTTTTGGCCTGGTTTACTCCTGGTGGACATTTCAATTTGAGTGCTTGATTGTGATCCTATAGCATTTTCCAACTAATCATTAATCTAGTTAGTATATTCATTTGATTCCCATTCCAATGACTTTTTGATATGCATGAACATTGGCAGGCAAATTAAAAACTACCATAATCCAGTCATACTTGAAGGCAACAAAATTGCATGGGTGGCATTCTCAGCCATAATGCCTGCCTGTAAGTTGTAAATGCAAAATCCTTCTTGATCAGGCTTACAAAAACTGTGATGAGTGCTACAACCATGATCCACTCAAGGCCAATGATGATGATGTTTATCACATACCCACTACTCCCATTTCCATCACTGCTCTGCAAGACTTGTATGCCCTTACTTGTGAGTGTACAAGTTGTCCTATGTGCATACATCTCAGGTATAATAGGGTCATATATAGCTGATCATCCACACATATTGGCAACTCTCTTGTTCTATTCTATCTGCAAGAAAACCATGTCCTTTCACCTATCCCTCATAGCATAACATACATATTTGGAAGTTGCAGCAGCACTTTGCTTGCATTCACCATACAATGCCAATGCCCTTTTCCTCAGAAAGTATTGGATCTATTTAGGACTTTCCAGCTACACTATACTTATTATCACTTTCTGACTGTTTGGAAATCATCCAGCTTGCATAGATACTAAGTCATTTCACACATTTGGCCATATTAGCCTAACAAGTCATGTTTTTTTTTCTTGTGTCAAGTAAGTTTCTTCTAGTGATTTGCAATCATGAGGTCCACCCATTAATTCAGGACTGAGGAATGCCTCTTGCTTCTGCTCCACCACCATCCCCTTGTGGGAATCCCTTATCTCCCCCCAAGCACACCTGCTCTACCGACTCCCCCTGCCCCCTGCGCCTCTCTGACGTAGGGCGGAGGTTCCATGCATTCCCCAAGGGGACGTTTAGGACCAGATTCACCCCCCCTCACCTCCCCTTGGACGTGCTGCACCATTACCGCACTTGCCCCTTCCAATGGACCTGGACCACCAGGGCAGGTCCTGGCGCCGGGAAGTCATTCCAGGTGCCCACCATCCCCATAGTCTGCCCGAAGACCTCGGACAAGGTCACCCGATGGGTGGTCTCGCTCTTCCACTCCTTCAAGGCTCACCTTCACC
>JBBPOD010000525.1:0-17538 GCA_038091255.1 Tylopilus intermedius | reverse complement strand
ACACCACAAGGACACCTTTAGAGTCCTGTCTTCTCGGGGGGGGGGGGGTGCAGGAGGAAACTCCTGCTGCCCCCCATTCTCTCTTATCTCACATGCAGGCTGGACCTGCTTCATCCACTTCATCCTCCTAAAAGGGAAAAGAAAAGGAGGTTGAACCTCCAGTCAAGACTGTCTTTTGTGATGAACCAACATGTCCATTGCTCCCTTACAATGATGTGTCCATGGCAGAATTCACCACCAATCCATTTGAAGGCATCAACTTGAAGGGACCAATGTTCCCCCAATGGCAAGACATCCCCAGCATTGGCCAGGTATTGGGTGATGCCCAAGATGCAAAAGGGGTGCACACCATCTTTATGCATGCCAATAAATGCATGTGCATGGCAATGGCAATGGCAATGATGATGACATGCCATCATGCTCACCCTGTCCTCCTGTATCCTACTAGTTGTGTATTTGCATGTGGTATACAATATACTTATGGGCTTGAAATAGAGATAATAAATGCAAATAAGCACAAAATAAGTTAATTCCAAGTGAAAGGATCTACTTAAACATGCTTGGCAGATTTGGCACACCAAGCAGGGATAAGCTACAATAAGTGCTAGTCAAGCAAGGTTAAGTAATGTGAACATTTGCTGATTAGTAAGGAGGCTGCACAGATGCACAGGCTAAGTCCTGAGGTCAAAGACCTGAGGGGTGAGATGGGAGTGAGAGTGTGCAAGTGCACACACACATTCATGTGGACACATGGGAGCATGTTGTTTCACATCCCATCAGCATCACATTATCATTGACATTATATTGCTGTTGTCATCATTGCTGATATCAACAAAGGCAGGCAGGCATGAGTGACTCTGAGTGAGAGGCAAGAGGAAACAAAGACCAACAGCATCTCAGCAACAAGGAGAGGGCAGGTACAGGAGGCATCAAAGGATCAACTCAGTGCCATCAGAGGGGTTAAAGAATGACACATCAGCATCAGCCGAATAAATCCGGTGCGACAAGGGTTACACTTCCCACAATTTTTAAGTGCGACAGAAACGTTATCATTGAAGTAGCTATCGTTCAACTGGTCTGTCCTTAAAAATTAAGAGATCATACAATGACGCTATCTGGTTTCCCTGGAGGATACTCAGCAATGGGAAGAATGCATGACGTGGCAATTTACCTTAAGCTCCAGAACTTCTATCACATCCCGCAAGCGATCCCGTACGAGATGGCGCTTCGCTGCTTGGGTAGCACAATCCAACGACTTATACTCCGCAGCCAGATTACTGTAAATCCTTGGATCGGGAACGTGTCAGTATAAACACGACGAACGCACAGGCAAGACATACTCCCTGAAGTGAGTGAACTCATCTTCGAGCTCACCAATAACCCTCGCAAGCACTGTTTGAGGGGGAACATCGCTCGGGATCAACGTACCGCCATTTCGATCTAACCTCTCGAGGATCTCCTCGATAGCATGTGTGCGTCCAAGGCCAGGATCGCGTGGGTGCGCAGACTGGAGCCGCGGCTCTACACCCTCACAGAAACCTTCCTCCGCGTTCCCGAAGCGTTCGTTAGCGGGTGCGTGACCTTCCTGGTGAACAACATTGTCGTGAGAGTGGTGATGACCTTTGCACATTCGACATGAAGTTGCATTATGGCGGGGCGCAGAAAAGAATAAATGCTCCATACGCTCTGAACTGATTTTGGGAAACGGTGGATTGGATACCACTTCACCGTTTGGCTCCTTGACTCGTCGCCGCGGACGGGTGTTGGTACGGCTTTGGACAGACATTGCCGACCCGTCGCTCGGGCTCTCTTCCGTGGGAAGCGGGATCGAGTACGAGCTTTGAACCGACGAATTAGAATCGCGTTCGGAACGACGTTCATCAAGATCGACTGATATTCGATCTACCTCGTCGTCATCGATAAACCGTCTAATAGATGGCGCCGGTGATCCGACCACGGGCACGGGCGCGCGATGAGGGGCGACTGCCAGGATGTCTGCTACACCGTTGCCCTGTTCACTGACGGCCGCCTCCCGTCCTTGACGCCGTTCATTCAGACCTTCCTCGACGACGCCGCGTAGGACCTCGATTTCGCCAGCGAGCCTTTCAACTTCGGCTCTGAGATCGCTAATTTCTTGTGCCTTCTCTGTCAGTGAAAGCGCATCGGATTCTCGGAGGCGACGAAGTTCCTCGAGAAGCTGATGTTGAGCCGCCAGGTCAGATGTGACGCGCGTAAGATGTGACCTCAATGTCGTAACGAGTGCTTCAAGGGCTAAGGTGCACCACGCATCAACAGGATGTATGCCACTGATAAGTTGATTTACCCTTACCTTTTTTCTCTTCAACGACTTCAAAATATTTGGATGCATGAATGTCGGCATCTTTGCTCCTTCTCTCCTTCCCCTTGGCACGAGAAGTGGACGGCACAGCGATCTGAGCGGCGCTACCGTCTATCGCATCCCCTGACTCTATAATTCGCGTGCGTTCTCTGACGACGTCACGTTTGCATTCTTCAAGCTCGTACTCGAGCTCTCTGACCCGGCGCCGCGCAATGCTGTTCTCTGTTTCCAAGTGATTTAGCCTCGAGTGCAGGGCACTGAGTGATGCGATGAGACGAGCTTCCCATCGTAGGATCAGTTTTCCGTCGCCGAACAATAGTTGGGAGTTACCTTCAACCTCTTTAGAACTAGGACTACGGACAGAGTAACGTTCCAGGTTCGCCTTGGCCGGCGAGACGACAGCATTTGTAAGGCCAGTGACGTCTGGAAGGTGCAAGCGGTCCCGACTGGACCTTTTCGATGTTTGGTTGACTTCATCCTTGACCGCAGAACGCTGCGGGGCAGCGCGAATGGCGGCATCTTCTTCTTCTAGTGCTTGTCGTACGTCGCGAACAAGCCCGCGGGCCATTCTTGTGAACCGAGAGCCTGAGCTAGAAGGTGTTGGCGGCTGGACGTTGACATTAAGCTGAATGGCTGCGGGCTGGGAAGCATGTCTACGTATTGGAGTTCCAGTAGTGTCAAAGGCAACCGAAGCCTTGCGTGCGCGAGGTGCGTATCGCTGCGACGACTCCGGCATCCCGTGCTGTGGCCCTCGAGGTTGGCCGCCACGAGGACGTCTGGGAGAGAATCCGGTGCGCTGTAACGTTTCAGATAGCTTTGGACGGGAGATATCTTGCGACCTTTCTGCGTCTTCTGCCTCGGAACCTCTGTGACAGGCTAAAGAGCAAAAGACAATTAGCGAATGTTAATCCGCCCGACCTGATTCTCTGTACCAGCTATGATGTCTTGGAGGGGACGCTCGGGATCGTATTCCGCGCCGCTGATGCTCCGGTCCCTCCTCCCACCGCGAGTGAGGCCTGCAGTGATGGTGACAGCGCTTGCGTGATGGGCAGCGGTCGACATAGTTCGAGCGTCGTATGGGGCAATGCCTTCGTCATCGTGAATGGACCACTCACGGATGCGGCTGGGATCTAGATCGAGGTCGTCGCGGGAGTGTCGATCAAGGGAGGCGAACGCTGTAAAATGGTCTGGTGCAGAGCCGTGTCTAGGGTACTCCACAGACTGGTTATCGGCGGCGTCGTCATCTTGTACGGATGATAAATGAAGAGATAGATCGGTATTTTGCAAATCGTGTTCAAGTTGGATGCGGTGTCGCTCAAGCTCATCCCCGGGGATGCTGAAATCACGGTGAGAGGACGAGGATGACTTTTTGGTCATCTGAGGTATCGCTAGACAGTAAACAAGAGGAAAACACAAAAACAAGACGAAGCGGGAGAAGAGCGAGTGGACGAGATCGACAGAGCAAACAATGTGTACATTGTGGAACGCGTCGGTCACGTGATCGTTCCTCGACCCCTCCATGGTGGGTTATTTGCCAGATTTACACGCCGATTTTTCTGATCAAGCTTTGCATGGAACAGCAGACGCACAAGGCACACAGGCCAGCTCAGTCTGGGGCCAAAGCAAACAAGAAAGGGAAAGGGAAACAACACTCCGGATTCAACGAAAAGGTTCGTCTGTTTGTAAATCACCCTTGAGCTCACGGCTTCCCTTTTACCGGCAGGCCTTTGCACCCAGGTCCGGCAGACGAGCCGAGAGACAAGGTCGCAGGAACGTAGAACGCGACCAGACTCGCCTCCATGTTCCCCTGGTTGACAGGACCCCCGATGACACACCGCCACCCGTCATTGTTGCCATCGCAGGACCACCAGGCGTTGGGAAGACCACCCTCCTCAAGAGTCTCGTTCGTCGGTATTCGAAACAGACCCTGCAAGACGCAAAGGGCCCCATCACCGTGGTTGGAGGAAAGAAGCGGAGATTGACCTTCATCGAATGCAACAACGACCTCAACTCGATGATCGACATTGGCAAAGTCGTAGACTTGGTTCTCCTCATGATCGACGGATCATTTGGTTTTGAAATGGTCTGCCCTCTCAGACCTAACGGCCTTTCCTTCCTTCCTCACGCTTTTGGACAGGAAACATTTGAATTTCTCAATATATTGCAATCCCACGGATTTCCCAAAGTTATCGGCGTTCTTTCGCATCTCGACCTCATCAAGAAACAGTCCATTCTAAAGGATACCAAGAAAGCGCTGAAGAAGCGGTTTTGGACAGAAATTTACCAAGGCGCAAAACTCTTTTACCTCTCCGGTGTCCTCAATGGCCGTTATCCTGACAGCGAAATCCTCAATCTTTCACGATTCATTAGCGTGATGAAGTTCCGTCCCCTCGTATTCCGCAACAGTCATCCATACCTGTTGGCAGACCGCATTGAGGATCTCACGCCGCGCGAAATGATCCGCGCATCGAAAGGCAAGTGCGACCGCACGGTCACGCTTTATGGCTACCTCCGAGGCACGAATCTTCGGCAGAGCATGAAAATCCATATACCTGGAGTCGGAGACCTCGACATCGCCTCTGTCACTGTGCTAGGGGATCCTTGTCCCCTTCCAGACGCGGACTCGGAGAAACGGAGAAAGTTGAGCGAGAAAAGGAAGCTGCTTGTACACGCACCCATGAGCGACGTTGGGGGTGTCGTGTACGACAAGGACTCGGTCTGGATTAACGTCCCGGGTAATTTTACGCGTGGACCAGCAGACAGTAGGCCGCCTATTGTGGAATGAAGGCGTAGATTGACACCGTCCATTTAGCACCTCACTCTGTACCTCAAGGCGAAGGAGAACAGATGGTCATCGATTTGCAGGATGTCGATGCTACTCTCGCGGATGGCATCTCCCGGAGTCACATCAAACTGCTCGGATCTTCGTCAAAAAACCTCAGCGTTGACGCAGTGTCCCGCGTGCAGGATGTCCATGACACAGAGGATGAAGGGTACGTCGATGAAAATGACGATCCGTCTGGCGAGGACTCGGGAGATGGCAGCGACCTGGACGACAATGGCGAGAATCCATATGCGGACTCTGGTATGGGCGACAGTGATGCTGGGTTGACGACATCGCATCGCAACAATGGGCGCGCCGCACACCGCAACGCCACGAGACCCCTGGAGGAACCAGGTGGGGAGGAGGAAACCGAGGATATCGCCTTTGCTGACAGTGACTCCGAGCTCGAGGGAAACGACGATTTCTTCCGGCCCAAAGAGATGGCCGAGTCGCACGACAACGATCTCGATATGACCAAAGAGCCGCTGCTGCTCGAGAGCCTGCGGGAATGGGAGGACGAAGAAAACCTCGACTCCATACGCTCCTTGTTCATTACTGGAGATGAAACTTCTGCCGGTGGAGAAGAGGAAGACAAGGACGATATGGAGGGTGAGGAACCCGAGGAACCAGAAGCCACCCGTGCCGCTGCGCTTGCTGCTAAAAAGGAGGCGCTGAAACGCAAGTTTGATGAGCAGTATGACGATCCAGAGGCAGACAAGATGGACTTTTACGACGAAAAGAAGGACGAGCTCAGTCGTCAACTACAACTCAATCAAGCCGAATTTGCAGATGTCGATGGCGAGGCGCGTACTTCAGTTGAAGGCTACCGACCAGGGACCTACGTTCGTATCGAACTCTCTTCTATTCCGTGCGAGATGATTGAAAACTTTGATCCTCACTATCCAATCATTGTTGGAGGCCTGCTACCCGCCGAGGAACGCTTTGGATACCTGCAAGTGCGCATCAAGCGGCACCGTTGGTTCAGCAAAACTCTGAAGACCAATGACCCACTGATATTTTCACTCGGATGGCGACGTTTCCAAACGATACCAATTTACTCTCTCGACGATCACTCGATCCGTATGCGCATGCTCAAGTACACTCCAGAGCACATGCACTGTTACGCGACGTTTTATGGTCCCGTTGCTCTGCCAAACAGCGGTTTGTGTGCTTTCAACTCGCTAAACGGAGATAGCACTGGATTTAGGGTATCTGCCACGGGCGTCGTTCTCGACATCGACCGGTCGACGACGATTGTCAAGAAATTGAAACTCACGGGGATTCCATTCAAGATCTTCAAGAACACGGCATTTGTCAAGGACATGTTTACGAGTGCACTCGAAGTCGCGAAGTTTGAAGGGGCTGCTATCCGAACGGTTTCAGGGATTCGGGGCCAAGTGAAAAAGGCGCTCTCGAAGCCGGAGGGAGCGTTCCGCGCGACGTTTGAAGACAAGGTGCTCATGAGCGGTGAGGTTTTATTTCTACCGCCGAGTAATAGAACTGACATAGTAGGCGACAGATATCATCTTCTTACGAGCATGGTACTCGATCCAGCCTCGTCAGTTCTACAATCCCGTGACATCGCTGCTCCTGTCGGATAAATCGCGATGGGAAGGGATGCGACTCACTGGCCGAGTGCGACGGGACGAGGGCATCAAGACGCCACTGAACGTGAACTCGCACTACAAGGCGGTCCAACGACCACCACGACGATTCAACGCACTCAAAATACCCAAGAAACTGCAGGCTTCGTTGCCCTACGCGTCGAAACCGAGGGCGATGAAACCGCAGAGTAAAAAGACCTACATGCAGCAGCGTGCTGTGGTCATGGAGCCAGAGGAGAAGAAAGCGGTCGCACTTTTACAGCAGATCAGAGCCCTGCGGAAGGACCAGGTTGTGAGACGGAAGGAGAAGCAGAACCAGAGGAAGGAGGTGCACCGGAAAAAGGTCGCAAAGGAAGAGGCTGAGAAGGGGGAGAAGGACAAGGAGAAGCGGAAGGAGATCATGAGAGTAGCAGGGATCAAACACAAGCGTCAAGCAGAGGTCGAGGAGGGCACTAATAGTCGTAAGCGCCGGAGGACCAGTAGGTAGAGGTCCTTGTGACTGTCACGCGCTTGTCACGCGGCCATCGAACAACGTGTTGGCTGCAGCCGCGACTCGTCCGGTTTCAGTTGTGACTTTGGGATGTCTGAATGGTATCCGAATGGACAAGGTGGATCGCAACGGACGTACTCGTCCGATCCACCTGACGGACACGACGCCGTCTATCAAGCCCACAGGTTGTTCGCTGCATACCCGCCCGCATCCGCGACCCCTTCTGCTCATGGTATCACCCTCTCCCCATCTGTCCGACGAGTCTGTGCTGACCACTGGGAACGCACAGTGACCAGACATATGAGCAATCTGTCCACGCCCGCTCCACCACCGACATACATGCACGCAAACTACTCGGCGTACCATGCTTTCTCCTATCAGACCCATCCCTCCGCCAGCTCACCCTTTTCTGACTATGCCCCCGAACTCACTTATCTCTCCGACCCTTCTACGCCCGCACAGCACTCTCCATACTGGCAGGCCATGCGGGACGAATCAGTGCGCTATCTCTCTTATGGCACCCCGTACGCCCTCGTTTTGCTCTTTCGCGCTTTCCACTCACATCCATGCCCGTCTCTACAGCGTAAACCAGTACAGCTTCTCTCCAGCCACGTCCTGGACACTCGCCCCTACCCACTCTTCCTACCAACCACCCGCAATAGCCAACTCCGTTCTCCAACGCTTCAACCCAACTACCGCCTATCCGACACCTCCTCCCGGCATTCGTTCCTCCTCCTCCTCCTCGCTTGCGCACGCTCTCGGTTTCCCTAGCCAAGCAAAGTCTCAGCCACGTGTCTACAAGCCAGAGGAGTCAGGACCCTTCTTCAAGGACTTTCTCAATCGTTCTGCCCAGCTGTTAGACTCGAAGCCCACTCCACCTGCCAAAACCGCTCGGGAGTCACCTTCGAAAACAGAGTCGCTTCCCCCGAAACGATCGCCTCCACCAAGCATTCCTCTACCTGCTGTCACGCCTAGGAAACGTAAATCTCCGGATGAGCTCATAACGCCTTCGCAAAAGCGCATACATACAGCAAATCCTGCTAACTCGCCTTCTGGCTTGAGGTCCTCGAGCGAAACACCTTCACAAAGGTCTTCCAAGTCTTCCCGTCAACTGTTGGCGTACGTGAATGTCCCTACTTCCACGTGGAAAATCCCCTCGACAAAGTCGCACGCGGGCGAGCCGGCCTCTGCAGGCGAATCTGCAGACGACGATGGAGTGCGTATGGATCACGATATTCGTACTAATGCCATATCCTCCGCTCCCCGCACTGGGGGTAGGGACGAACGAGGTATCCCGTTAGCTCTATTGCAATCACCACCACTAACTTTGTACACGTATCACAGCTCCCCTCGAAAGGCTCAACACGTTAATTGAAGATATACTCGAAGCGGAAGACTCTCTCGCAGCCGATACTGAACTTGCTAATCTCCCCAAGGAGTATTTCTCGCCCCTCGCGGTTGATTGCAATCACCCCCACCTCCAGCCAATGATTACAAGGAAACTGACAAAGTTCATTAGTCAACTAGCCCGACTTTCCAAACGGCCCAGACACAGCACGTGAAGGGATATCCAAACCTAGCTCAGGGTCAAAGGCACGAGACACGCTTGGAGACATCGGCACCCCAGTTTTGTCAAGATTGCTGAAAATTTTAGAGCGCTCGATCAAGGCAGGGGAAGATCTAGATCCTCTATGCAGTTCTACTTACCACGTTCCGCCGCCGCCATCACCCAGCAAGTCAAAGAAAAGCCAGAAGGTGCCCGCGGATGGCATGGACATACAAGAGGATAACGTTCCTGCCGTGCACGATGCCAGTCCCCAACAACTTACAGACTCTGACGTACACGAACTTGCCGTTCAGTTGGAAGTTTGTCGGGATAGTATCCTCGCTGCGGAATGTTGTATGGCTCTCTTGAGCGGCGAGGGCCTCACAAACAGGTTCGTAGCTTGAGTTCGTGCTTTTGTCCGATATACTTAGTCGAGTTACAGCTCTACTCGGAGGAGTTGATCGCGACCTGCCTCAGCACCGTCAAAATCAGCTCACAATGGTCGTCTACCCTTTTGTAGAGGGCACGGGCGTCAGCGATGCGGTTTCCCCTCAGCTTAACTGCCAACTCTGTTGTTGAGAAAGGTCTAATCTTGGAAGAATTTGTGACTGACCTGAATAGCATTTCACAGGTAAAGTCAGCTCGCGGAGCCCTGTCCAATATGCTGACCACCACTCCTCAATAGGGACCTATCGTGGAACACATTTACAATACCCTCCTCTCCCTCTGTGCAAAGTACAGCGATACTGGTCTCAAAGGACGAATCTTGCAGTGCCTAGGTAGGATTTGTATGCCTGCGCATGTGAACGACCTTAGAGAACTTTTTGCAAGGCTTCTCGTTTCGCACACAGCCTACTTTAATGACGTTGGAGCGGTCTGCGGGGATCATGGATGCAAATTTCAGTTCTCCCGACGAAGAAAGCCGAGGACGCTTACCAAGGATCATCTCATTTCTGAAGCCGCGAAGCACGCTGAACAACGCAAGCGTGAGCCAGTCGTCTTGCGCAACTTTGAGGCTGATGTTGACGTGCACCGTCCCAGTTACTGGTCAAGGCGAGGGTGATTGATGGTATCGTGGATATGGCAGAGCTCGTTGGGAATACAGAAGGGTTTGCGGATTCAGGGTAAGAACGCTCTCGTTTCCGGTGCAAAACGAGGATGACAAGCATGTGTTGGTCAGCTCTGCGGTCGTTCAACGATACATCTCGCCCATTCTCGAGGCCGCGCTCTCTCAGAACCCGCAGATACAAGCAGTCGCCATTGATATTCTGACGTTCACCGTCAAAGAAGGGCTTGCACACCCGCTTCAGGTACGTAATATGTTCTTTGACTGTTCGGGTCGTCAATGACATCAAAAACAAACAGTTCTTCCCGATCATTGTTGCACTTGAAAGGAGCCCTGTTGCGGCGACGAGCATCCGAGCAAGCGGGTTGCATGCTATCCTGTACAACAAGCACATGAGCCTTCTGGATGCTCGATTCTTCGTCAGTGCGAGGCGGTCGTTCGACTGTCAGAGAGCGATCTCGCCGAATAATGTTCAAGGTAGGTTCGTGCTTGAAACTCTGGAACTGCGCTCATTGAGTCTCCCTAGGTTATCGTATGCAACCGGAGCCAACCGCGCTGTTGCAACGATGGTATTCGCTAGTCCAGGAGAAAAGGGCGCCTCGGCAGGACTTCTTGAAGGCTCTTGTCAAAGCATTCGACATTCTGACCGCACTGAAGTCGTCACAAGTAAGAGTCTGCCACATTCCGCCCAATAACTCTGAGATGACATCAAATTTTCCTGTTACATGGCCGAAAATTTTGCTACGCTGGACTACAAGACTTAGGAGGAGGTGCTCACCATCATAAAGCACCTCACGTCCATTTTATCCACTTCCGGAATGCAACTTATAGAGGTTGTTTCTCCATCCAACCTGCTCGTCCAGTTGCATGACCCACAACAGCCGTCCGTCCCGAATGGCAGCCCCACAGTGGTGAGCGTTACGACTCGGCATTGTTAGAAGTCACTTATACAGCCGCCAGTAGAATCAAATCTTAGTGTCGATGTCATGAGAACTTCGGTCATACTCTGCGTTGTGCTCATTTGAAGGGCTATCCGAGGTGTAAGTCAGCTTACACGCTCGCATTGTCTCTATTAATCGCGGCACTTTAGAAAATGCAGTAAATTTATTCTGGGAAAGAAGAGTGCTGTGGGAGACAAACCTGCTGTGAAACGCCATCAATTTTCGATATCCTGGGACCGAATTCCGTTCGCCACGGCAACCAAGTGTACGTCGAGAACTTGTCCGACGTCAACGGGTGCGCAACTGCCGACGTGTTCATCAAACATCCTACGAATGTATGCATCTCTCGGGAACGGTGCCCTCTGGCTTGCTGAATATCGCCAGATTTACTACCCCATCGACAACACGCTTATTGGTAGTGGACAAGAGGGCGAAATAACGTTCTATAATCTATTCACATGCCAGCACAAACTTCACTTGCCCTTTCTCGATTGAATATATAATCACCATGTCGTCAAGTGCAGCGATTGTTACCGACTTGGTGAAAAAGTGTGGTATTAAGGGTGGTACACTATCGGACATCACTGTGAACTGTGAAATCACGGTCAGTGTGTTGCTTCACGTGGGAGTTTGCAATCCGATCCATTCCTCTTTGTCAGCCGACTTTGCGTGTTCTTTTCACCCACGATCAGCAACTCTGCCAGCTTCCAGTGTCTTTGACGGCCTCTGACATATCCGTAAGTGATTCCATGAGGGTATGATGTGTCATGCTCATGCTTTTTCTAGAGCCTAACCTCTGCTCTGTGTTCCACGTGATATTCGATGTCAAGACTGGCCCAAAGTCCGTTTTCCAAGTCCCAGAAGGTCTCATACTAGTGGCGCCAGCTGCGTCCGCCTCCATTTTGTTGGTGACCTCCTCGCCGAGAACGATGGCTGCAACCTCTGTCGGAGGGGAGGAACAAAACTTGTCCCGTCAATCCAGCTCCCCCTTGATTTCAACAGGCAGTCGGTGTCCAATCCCTCTACGTCACTTGTCTTTTCCCCAGTGTCATTCCTCCTCTCCCAGCAGGACTCTATTCAACTTCAGCGACGCTTCAAAGTGCACCATCCCCCGAATTCTCTGTGGTCGCCTCGTCATCCGTGCGACGGGAAATTGTCGCGTCGTTGGGCTTCCCGTGTCCCTCGCTGGCAAGTACGAGCGAAACTTTTCAGGTTCAACATCTGCTTCGTTTTTGAGCGTTCGGCAAATCTCAGCTGTTATGAACCGATTGTCCGGAAAGTCAGCAGGGTCTTGACAGCTTGTGAGTCTGTCCTCCTGGATCTTTCCCTCACAACGCATGCTCACGCCTTGATCCGTGTTTTTGTCCAACCCCCAGACGTCATTGGCAATATACGCTATCATAGAACAACTATACAAGGACTTGATTTCGTATTCCGAGACATCGATCCCGATCGACGATTTCAACTCTATTGAGCTCAAAATCCTACCATTCTACCCTAATCCGCCCACAGTATGGGATTAGCATGTGCCTCTTGCACTCATAATTTTATCGAAGCGGGTGGAGGATAACTGAGATATCACGATGAGGAAGGTAGACACATTGCCACTCGGTTCAGAGCCATCTTCTAGCTATCCCTTCAGGTCTGCCTACATCAATGGCGTGAACCACGTCAGTCGCGTCGCGCAGCTGGCAGACTGCGACCTGGGGTCAACTCGTCGGGCGATCTCCCACCTGTTGTAAGTGCCAAGTACTACGTGTATCGCTCGTAAGCTCAATCGTGCTGCGAGGTACTACCAGGTCGTAATGACAATCGACATATTCCAATATTCAAACATGTACACCCTCAGGGAAAACGTGCAGTGGCTTGCAGACGAGCCTCACGTCAAAGATGAATCTGATCCCTACGTAACCAAGCTAGGTAACTCAGTAGCTTGCTTTCTTATGCGCCGCCTTACATGCACTCCAAGAAAGCCGACCCCCGACTGGCCCAAGTTGCTACATCTCTACGAGTCTCGGTTCAGACCATGGTGGACTGTGTTCGAATGGATGGAAAGCTGCAACGTCTACGAACTTGGTATTGACCTTTGAAGATTCACGAGTTTTGGTGTGATTAAGGTAAGGCCAAGACAATACGCGTCGCGATACGCTTGCTCATGTGCACGCATCGGTAGAGTTTTCTCCGTCGGGCCCACCGCCACCCGGTCTACATTCACTAGTCGTCATCACCCACAAATCGGGGACGCAGACCGAGTTTTTCGACTTCTCCTACCCAACTCACAATTCAGCGCGCGAGCCTGCCTGTGAACTCCACAGAACCGTTTGGTCACTCGAGAGGGCGGTTACCCGACGCTCTGCTCACTGTTCCAGTCCATGCCGAAATGCCGCTAAGTTCCCCGACCAAAGAAATCGACTTGACCAAGAGCACACCGGGTCGGAGGACCGGTAACACAGAAAAGGCGTTAGAACACCTCCACTTCAAATCGCTGCAGAGAGGTGGCTCGACTGTCATCGTTGGCAATCCACCCTCTTCCGCATGCCAAGAAGACGTTGGTGCCCCTCGCGAACGCATTGGACGACCTAGAGTCAACCCGGATGGGCGTCGACAGTCGCATGGCCACTGGCATGTTCCGCGCAGCCTGTCGTCCGCGTTCCTCAAGAACCATATCCTCGGGTCTTTGAGTGCATCCACAGACAAGGCGATTCGAGAAGCAGCGTCTCGAATCAGTCCCAACGTCGTACTCCACGCTTCGGCGGCTTGCGAGTCATCTGATCGCCCGCGTAGTCGGCGCGGATGCTTCTCCCCTGGCTATCCCAGATCCCAAAGCAGAGATCGAGGCCATGATTGCCAAGTTTGCTGTCGATCTGTAAGACAAGGTCAGAGATCGGGTACCAAGGAGGGTCTCCATCACCACGTTGTTTTGTTGACCGGTTCTACGGGTGGCTTGGGGTCGTATCTGCTTGCGTCCTTGTTGAGCCATGCCGACGTCGCCATCGTACATGCGTTCAACCAGCCATCCGAGTCGAGCACGATCGAGCATCAACAACGTGCCATATTCGAGGACCGCGGCCCCGATGCCACGCTTCCTCGATTCGGTAGAGCTAATCTACGCAGGGAGGGCGCGGCACGACCGAACTTGTCGCTCGATGATTGGACATACACCGAGATGCGCGACTCGGTGACGGTGGTCATCGATCCCTATCTCTTCTTCCCTGTCTCACACACCTCGTCTCCTTTGAGTTCGTGCTCGCATCCCCTTTCTCTTCTTTGCTTCTCACAATGGCGACCGCCTGCAGCATTGGCGGAATCTTTGGAGTTCGAACCGTACGTGCGTTCACGTACACGACCAGAAACCAATTTCAATGCCGGATGCACCCCAGAGCGCGTCGCTCGAGATAGTCGAGCGACGGCAGCATTGAGCTGACCGCACACGAGACGGACCGGCCGACAATGACTAGCGCGAGCGCTATCGGATAGCCTACGCGTCCTTCCTGGGTCGTCTGTGGCCTCTGCCATCTCCTGATGCCCCCGACCCTCTGCTCGCCCTCTCGCCCTTCCGTGCCTTCAGGCTTGCCTGGTGGCTCTGTGGGTGCGTCTGGATGACGATAATCGTCACCCGTCACGTCCGCAGTGTCCTCCGATGGTCGTGTTGGATCCGTCGTGGTCTCCGTGTCAATTGGGTGGCTGCGCGATGCGCTTCATGCCCGTGCACGCGCCGCGGTGAGACCACGACCGGTCTGACGAGGTTGGGAGAACATGCAAGAACATCGAGGACGAGGGGAAAAGCGCCGAAACGCATCCCACAACGTCGATGGAAGGAGAGAGACCGGGCGAGTTGGCGCGTGAACGGTCGACAACAACGGCTGACGAAAACGATCAGCACGACGAAATATGTGTCGACGACGTGCCTAAAGGTCCCCCTGTACCATCTCCACCCCCCGACGAAGCCATGCGGCAACTGAACGAATTGGATCAGTGCGGGCTGCGACGAGGCACCTACCAACAATGAAGCGGATGCGCCGGGACCATCCAGACATGATGAGGACGCAAGATGGGTGCCGAAGAAGCCTGCAAATACGTCAGGACGCGTCTGAGAACGCATGGAGCAGAGGGAAGAGGAAAACTCACCTCTAGGAGCCCAAGGTGGGCTCGATAAGCCGGGGAGCAAAACGGTCGTACGAGGCGGTGTACACGACGTCCAGGAACATCCTAGGAACGTCAGAACGAAATGCGCCGATGAAACGGACGCACCACGTCGAGGTACCAGGCCAGATGACCCTAGAGGCGTCGAGGTCATTTGGAGCCACGGAAATGTTGTCGACGACGGCGAAACCCGATGGGATACGCCGTAGAAGCGAGGAGAACGAACGCGACGTCGAAATAGAGGGCCAGGAGACCCTAGAGGCGAGTAGGATGCGCTGGAACATGTCGAGCGCAGTTGGAAGCGCGAAATCGACTGCGATGGCGTCGTATACGATGGGAATGGTGGCCTGAATGGTAGCGCAACGAGCCGCGCACGCTGCGACCCGAAACGAGCCGAAATGCAGTCGCTAGCCGAAAGCCAAGCGGATCAGCACGAGCAGCGCAAGCGCACGACTACTGACGCACCTGAGCTATCCAAGCCATCATCAAAGCGCTCCCGACGACCTCACAACCATCCGAACCCTCCACGTCGTCGAGGATGATTGAAATCGCGACCTACTACTAGATGTCAGCCACACGGATTGACATACCAGGTCATCCAATCGCGTCGAAGCCGAATCGGGCGAGTCGAATCATTCGGATACGTTGTATATGGACCGGAGATGGTAGAGGAGTGATCCCGTACCGAAAAATGCGAAGATGGAGGCGCTAGGGTCGATCGAGGACGACCGCGCGCAGTTAGACAGAGTACTTTCCCAATCGAGCAACCGTGCCAGTGCAACGCGACGATTTATTCCGTATATGGTACTTACTGCTTACATACGACCTCTCCTCTGCCACTCGCCTTCGTCGCAGCGTCCCCTCGCAACAATACTTTCCCTGCACAAAGCCCAACAGCCCAATCTGCGCCGTCGTCTCAGCCTCCATCAAAGTCTGGCACCCCCCTGCCTTGGCACCCCATTCGGCACCTGTCACGCCCGTCGCATTGACGATGAATGCGACCTACGCTCAACAACCCCCATTGGACTGTGGACCATCGTGGCCCAGGTTCCGACAGCGGGTTAGATGATTCCTCTGTAGCCTCTTCGCAGGTCGCGCTACCAGTGTCAAGCCGAAACATCAGTCGGAAAGCTAGTGGCGTCATCCAGTTATGCCAGACCGAGCTGCCTGGCGTCACCAAAACCTACAGGAGCTTGGACGATATGGGGTTCTCCAATAAGACGGGCCCTCCGTGAGTTTCTTGCTTCGTCTTCAGAGGGTTATGCCGACTCAGCCAGTCCCGTAGATTGCAAGATAATACGAAGCTTGGGGTGGCACAAAGGCAAACGGTTCAATCTGCGTCGCCTACGGCAACGGTGAGTTAGTGTTCCTTTTTTTTTTGCTCCGGAATGGGCCAGTGAAATTGACGCTCGTTCGCAGCGCGACGATTCCCTACTACCTCAAAGCGAACCACATGTCCCCTTGCCTGCGTTGGTTGAGGTCATGGCTACTGGGGTACAAGTCAACAACTTTCTGGTCTCTAGGCGTGTACTGATAGATGTTTTTAGGTCCTGTTGTCCAGGTTTATCCAGCCAATTCGACCGAAGCCTCAGTGGTAGCCGTTTTTTCCTGGTTAGACGAGCCACCGCGTGAGCTATTCTAATCGACGATGTGTCATACATTGGCTCATACTTTGTCTTGTGTCTTAGCGAAACACGACCCCGATCTCCCGTTCATCACTGCTTCAAGCCAAATCACACGGTCGTACCGTACTGGAAACCTGTCCGTGAGTTCCACAGTGGGCACAACCAGCGCGATTCGATGTTAATGGGTCTGCGCGCAGCTACGCATACGGGTCTACTGCTCGATCGCATATCCACCACAGATGGACTAAGTATGCGCTCCTTCGCGGGATCCGTTACTACGTCAACGAAGACAATAGGGCGATCACGGATCTGGACCTGCGGAACTCGGCTAGGCTCGACGAGGTCTCGAACACCACCGACACATCCGAGGACGTTCCAGATGGTTGCGAGAGGAAGCAGCACAAAGAAGGGGTGGCGGAAACACAAGGCGGGTAGCGACTCTGTCCTCTTGTGGGTGGATCATCGCTGTCGTCGGGTTCTCAATGATGTACCATCGGATGACTATTTGTCGGGAGAGGACGATGGTAAGTCGAGCATGATATTCTGCTGATTAGTTGGATGCTAACGCGAACGGAATAGGACTCGATGATGAATGCAGGTATTGGGCGTTCGTCGAGAACCGGCGCACATACCACGGGGAATCGCGGAGAGTGCACGAAAAGCTGCAGTCAATGCACTCCATTGGTCGTACGCTGATCGTCTCCTTACGTACTCTCACTTGCCGCCTTCTAATTTGCCTTTCAGGTGCAGATATCTTCGTTCTCGCACCGACCGGAATGGGAAAGGTCAGTATCTGTTGGCCCCGAGAACTTTCTTAGATATAATGGATATCTTCAGGGTCTCTGCTTTCAACTCCCAGCTGTTGCTGAAGATGTTAGTCATCCCGTCACCTTTCGAGAGCATTAATGATGCGTGTATGCTAGTGCGGTGTCTCGGTCATTGTTTCTCCTCTTTTAGGTGC
>JBBPOD010000524.1:0-17542 GCA_038091255.1 Tylopilus intermedius | reverse complement strand
GTAATTGCCTGGGTCGCGCAAGTACGCAAAACATGTACGATAGAGCAACCTTATTCCATACCAAAGGAGTCGACCATTGCGATTTCAGCGCTACGGCGACTATGAGCATGACACGATCCTTACCAAATTCTAAGGAATTCTGATCGTCTTAATCAGTCCCAAGACGTTTGCCACTCGAATCTAGTGTCCGCGTCGACTCCGACTCGGAACCATGCCGTGTGTTCACCCCAATGACCTTGGTAACGCGAATTGACATCTATGGTTAGCTCGCCGGGATCTGTAAAACTTAACCTTGCACCTACAACTGCGTGCCCGTCAACGTGCCGCACGTATGACATGGCAATCTCCTTCCTGCACCCCAATTCAACATTAAACAGCGCCCAGTGACCCAGGTGCAGGGCGATGCCGAAAGTAGGAGGGTCGAGGACATATAGACGGAAGTTCTTGTGCTCTCTTTGGAAATTCCTTACGGAGTTCGTGCAGAACGTGGAGTTGACAGAAAGTTGGATTTCTCGCCCGTCAGCAGGTTGAAGGATGATATTTTGACTTGAAAGCCGGTCGTCAGTCCACCACTATGGCTGTCATGACCACAGGGAGGGCCCGTCGGTGACCAAATCTCTCACCTGACAGGAATGGACAGGTATAGGAGGATCTACACGGCTGGTGTTGTGGCGCTCGAAGGGCAGGTCCCTGAAACGTTTAGAAAAGGAAGGCCGCCATCCACTCACTGGCAGCACTGGAAAGATGACTCACTTGGCCTGGATTGTTCAACATCTCCAGTTGGTTATTGTCACAGAGCATATTTGCCCGGAGCAGGAAGCAATAAGACTACATGGGGCAGGATACAATTACTTGTGCTGCGGATTGATCGCTGTTGCTTCCCGAGAAATAGCATCCTTGGGTGCCATGGCAGGGCCTCTGCATGCACAAGTCTCGGTCGGGCAGTGCGAGTCGGATTGCTTGCTCGTCGGTGTACATTGATTCAATTCGAGGCTTTGGAACGTTCACCGTCCGAGTCGGCGTCCCTACAACCACCGTGCGCTCGATGGGCCGCGGAAATGGGTCCCAGCAGCTGAAGACTTACGTACAATGGTGATAGAGCGTTACCAGCAAGCAATCGAAGGGATTTCGAGCTTCGAATGGCTAATACTTAGCAGGTTAATGTGTCTGTTTCCCCGAGGGGAGATGGTGGCTCAGGTCCCTCTTGCTTAGTCATCTTCGCACCCCAAGTGACTCGAGTGACTCGACCTCCCGTTTCGCACAAAGACGACTTCTCCAGCTCTACATCCATTAAACATGGTTTCAGCGCACACAAGTCATGAAGGCTCGCAAGAGCCTGCGCCAATAACTCCAGGGGGGACGTACTCAATACAGGCGAGTTTTTAAAAAAATTTCGTTTGGTTTCACACTCCAAGGGCCACGCAAGCCCAACCCCCCACTGCGGTTTGCTGACTCATCACGTCAGATGGTCACGGTCGGATGTAAGATCTACATTCGTAGACCGACACCGGACGGAGGCGAGGAAGAACGCCTTGCGGAAATCCTTTCCATTCGCGATAAGCCTATAAATCAATATGCACTCGCCGCTGCTGCCGCTAGTCGTCGTGCCACACGAGGGAGTATCAAGGAAGAAGAACCCGAGCCCAAGCTCGAGGATAAATGGGAGTTCTTCGTCCACTGGGACCAGTTTAACAAACGTCTGGACGAGTGGGTCACCGGCTCGCGGCTCGTCCTCGGTCGTGACTTGGAATGGCCACGTCCCAAGCCGCCGCCGGGCAAGAAAGCGGGTCCTAGCGCACAAAAGGCACCAGGCAAAGTTCCTCGTTCACAGTCGCTGCTTAAGAAAGCAACCGCGAATGCGGCTGCTGCCGCCTCACCCACGCCGGCTTCAACGCCGGGACCAGGCACTGGTCGTGCTGGGTACACATCACCATCTCCTGCGCCGTCGCTAAAGCGCAAGACCCTTCACGAAGAACAAGAGGAGGAGGAGGAAGAGGAGCCTGAGGACGAAGATCTCGATGCTGAAGGCGAAATGGACATCGACGCCGAAGGAGAAGCCGAAAGCGACACCTTTGACCTTAGCGTCAACGGCAGCCCTACCGAACCCCCGCAGCTCGCCACAGCATTCAGCAAAGAGCAAGAAATCGAAAAGCTCCGCACGTCTGGTTCCATGACCCAATCCATCTCAGAAATTGCGCGCGTGAAGAACCTCAATCGGCTCCAGATCGGTAAACACGAAGTCGATGCGTGGTACTTTAGCCCTTACCCGAAAGAGTACGCGCACCTCCCAGTGCTATACATTTGCGAATTTTGCCTGTCGTATTTCCCGTCGCAGATGATGTTGTCCCGACATCGCCGCAGGTGCACAATGCTTCATCCACCGGGAAATGAAATATACCGACATGAAGACATCTCGTTTTTCGAACTGGATGGCAAACGTCAATTGACATGGTGTAGAAATCTCAGCCTGCTATCAAAATGTTTTTTAGATCAGTACGTGGTCATATCCGCGGCGCCGGCGCCGACCTAATGATGTTGAAACCCCATTTCACAGCAAAACTTTGTACTACGACGTGACGCCTTTCATGTATTATGTCATGGTGCGTAACAAGCTGTGCGGTCCTGATGCTCCCCTCTATGGCCTCTAATTACCGACCGCTTTGATCAGACCCAGCGGGATTCGGCTGGATGCCATCTCATCGGCTATTTTTCCAAGGAGAAGGAGTCGGCAGAGAACTACAACGTTGCCTGCATTCTGACGCTTCCGCAACATCAACGTCATGGCTATGGCAAATTCCTCATCGAATTCTCGTACGAACTCAGCAAGAAGGAAGGGAAGCTCGGGAGTCCTGAGAAGCCGCTCAGTGATTTGGGTCTGCTCTCGTACAGGGCGTATTGGGCCGAGGTCATCGTGGAGCTGCTGCTCAACACAACCGACGAGCTTAGCGTGGACGATATCGCACAAAAAACGTCCATCACACACGCGGATGTCATGAATACGTGAGTAGCGTATGCCATTCTATCCCCCCCTCCGTAGACGTGGAGCGTTAGGAGTCTGATTCATCATTACGAACCCTTAGGTGCACGACGCTGCAATTGTTCAGGCATTGGAAGGGTCAACATGTCATTTCCCTGTCAGACACTGTGCTTGAGAAGCACGAGAAGGTGCGCAGCAAACGTAGACGACGGGTTCACCCTGAACATCTCATTTGGAAACCTCCGGTCTTCACTCGGGATCAACTCCGGTTTTACTGACACATCTTTATTCTTGTTTCATTCTCTGCCTTCGATCGTTTCGTCGTTTGTCTGGCGGTGACTTTTGGTGTCATCGTATGTAGCTCTAGCGTGTTCTGTTTCAAACGCATCACGGCGTATGTTGTCAATACCACTGTAACACCCCTCGTGGCCCGCTCAAGTTCTCAACTTCGCCGGCAAAAAAAAAAGGTAAAACATCGAAAGGCAAACCACAGACAATTAGGAATGCATCAAGTATGAACGGATTCGTCCTCCCGAACGCCTTGCACTCGCCTTCGCAACACGATCCCTTCCTCCTCGCCTGCCAAAGCTGACCCCTTGCCGCCATCACCCTCTGACAACGACTGCAGCTGCATACGCGGGGTGAGCGGCGACGGCGGTCCAGATACCGCGGGCGAGAATACCCCTTCGCCCGCTAACCCCAAATGGTCATCGCCCACAAAGTAGTACATCTGTGGCGGCGACACATCCTCATCGGCCGAGCGCATCCGCATCCGCGTCTCCCCGCCAGGTGCAGCAACAACGGCGCCGGTCCCGCTGCTGGACACGACGCGTACGGCAGCGGTCGCACAGCCATGCCCGTCTCCGTCCCTCGTCTGACCACCTACCGAGTCCTCGGGGGCGAGGCCCTCGGAACTACGCGCCGGTGTTCCCGCCTCAACAGAAGCGCTCGCAATGGAATCTGATGCAGACGCGGCAACGGCAACGACGCCAACACCGCGGCCACCGTCGGCGGTGCTATGATTCGTACCTGGGTCTGTGTCGCTTGTAGATGCCTTGACGTCGTCGACGATACCGAGCGTGCGTGCGATCACGTATGAGGTCACGTCCTGTTTGAGCGTGTTTGGTCGACGGGCGGTGGCGTTGTGTTGATGTTATGATAGTGGGTCATGTGCCGTTGTGTGCGACGTTAACCGGGCCAGAGAAGAAAGGGGAGAAGGGAGGGCGTTAGTGAATAGAACAGGGGAACCGGAGACAAGGGAAGAGAAGCCGAGGGAAAAAGTGCGTGATAGTGGATGATATGATGAAAGAAAAGTGGCGACGGGGCCATAAACACGAGAACGGGTACGACATGACCCCTCAGCGAACGAGAAAAATGTTTAAAGGTGGAGATATGAAGGGCGAAAGGGACCTGAAAGGCTAGAGGGCAGGGAAGTTCGGAACGGCTCGCCGTAATGGCTAAGGGGCCCCTTGGAAAGCATCAACACAAAGTATAAAATAAGGTTAAATAAAGTAAAAGAGGTGAACCAACTATTTTAAGGCAAAAGGTGGTCCCCCAAAAAATAAATGTTCACTTAACGGATTACGAAAGGTAGGCGGCAAGTGAGATGGGGGAGAGGAGACGTACGAGAAGCGTCAGCAGGACAACGGGGAGGACGAGTGCGATCGCCAAGATCCGAAAGGTCGACGCCACACGGCCAACCCACGAATCAGGTTCATAGTACCACAAATATGCCACGTATGCGTCCCAGATGCGACGAGGGAGAGCCAAAGCAATGTGCCAGGCCACCAGCAAGGCAGACAGGGGCGACGACGACTCCAGAGAGGGAGAGGGTGCGGATGCCCACGCGTTCATAGTGGAAGGGTGACTGATTTGGATGGAGGCGTTAAAGATTGATCTGACGTTAAGTAGGTCGGTACCTTCCGCGTCTTGGTCAACGCCGTCGATTATTACGGTAAGGCGCAGTGGAGAAAAGCCGGACGTACTAGAGAGCGAACGCGCGTGATAAATTTTATCTGAGACAGGGTTGACGGCTGATGACGACCACGTGCCACGCAAAGTTAACTCTTCATCCTACGCCACAAGGAACACGGTCTCTATGAATGCATTTAAATTTTGGTACCCGATAGCGAGAAATAGTACAGGTGATGACGACGCTACATAACATCTTCCGAAATCAAGTCAGTGGAAGTCCGTTGGTGTACAAATAACTACGAGAGATGTGATCCTATGTTGAACAACGACAACGAACGAAGCAAGAAAATTTACGACATATCCAGACAAGCAGACCATGCTGCCGATAGCATTAACGAGTGAACAGAGACATGATTGCAAAACAGGCTAGGGGAACATGATACTAGAGGGGAATACGACACCGTCTGGGCGCACCATGACAATCGGTCGACGCTTGGCAACCTGGTTTTCTGGCGGAAGACACCCAAGGACCTCGGTACACCTCACCTCTACATATGGTGAGGGCTCGGACCCAAAGAAGATGTGGATCGGCTCCGCCTTGTTGAAATTTTCGCCGTAGACCGTCAGCATCTTGCTGATGTGAGGGTTGGGCTTCGCCAAGACACCGCGCGACTGTGCGCAATTTGTCTTGGGCGCTTCCGCGGCACGGTCAGGAGGGAGGTATTTCACGACAGCGGGGAATGGCGTGACTGGCTTCGAAGGAATTGGGAATGACCCCATTTGCGGCGCGTTCTGGTTGTCAAACAGGACAGGCGGCACGTAAAAGTTGTACCGCACTTGGTCTGAGATGATGATCTGCATCAGAACAATGGAAAGATGAAACAATATGAAAATTTACCTGTGCCAACGATCGTCCAGACACTTGTTTCACCGATATCAACTTGCCACAGCGCCCCAGATGATGCACCGGCATCGCTCGATGAACCCCGGCGTCCGGAAGAGGCAGAGCCCGCTGATGTAGGACGTCGCCGTCCCTTGGGGCCCGGGTTCTTGACAACGCCACCGGCACTAGACGTGGACCGTTTACCCTTTTTGACCCGTCCGCCGTCGTTGGAGTAGTCGTTTGATGACGAGGGCGAGGCAGGCTCGCTGTTGGCATTCCCTTGACCAAAGTAATCGGCGCCATTCGACATTGACGCCGGCGTCGAGACGACGGGGGATCCCGGAAGAATCGGTGATGTTGACCCAAGACTCTGAGGAATATTCCATTGCCGACCTTCGATTGGGCGATACGTGTTGACCTTCTCACCCATGCAGGACAAGAAAGCTCCCGTCTGGCCAGGCGTGCCGGGCTCCGGCATACCCTTGGTGGAATCGTACACCTCAAAGGCGATCTTGTGCAGCTGCGACACGGGATCTCCGCATACTTCACCAGGGGTGCAGTAATGATCTGCCACACCTTTGGCACCTTCCTGCAGGCCGCCACCGACCACGATTGTCTGGTGGTCAACCTTGCGGATGATAAGGACAGGTGAGACGACACCTGAGACGAGACACTGCAGCACGACTGTTTGGTTGTAGTAGATCGGGATCTGTGAGCCATTGTTTGTGAAAGGAATGGCATTAGGGGGAGGGGATGGGTAATCAGGCTGGAGTGGCGGTGGCGGCGGGGCGTCGATACCACCAGAAGGCTTGTTAACGTCAACGATGTACATAACGAAGGGGTCCCAGCTTGCTGTGCGAGCAATAAAGGACGGCGTACTGGACCTTACACGGCTGTCGATGCCCATGAGTGGTGCACCATCAGATCCCTTGAAAGAGGACCCAGAGCCGGAAACGCAAAGATATTTCGTAGACACAGTTTGGGAGCGCAAGCGGTGGAACAGCGAGATGGTCGACCCGTGATTGATGCACACTGCCAAAAACATCTCAATTCAATTGAACCAAATGAATAATTGCAAAGGCATGACGTACGTTCAAGATTCTTAGCACTCTGTCTCTTTTTGCTCGGCTTGCTAATAACCTTGATTGGCCTGGAAGGGAAAGTCCCAATGACACGCTCAGGCTCGTCGTCAGAGGAAGGTGCTGTAATTTTGACTAGAGCTTCGACTTTCTTTTTCTTCTCATCGACATCTGATATGAAGAGTTGTTTGCCGACACAGCGACCGATGTACGTTGTTCCTGTAGGGGCGTCGTTTACGTCAAAAATCTTGCCTGACGCGGAAGTCCATTCTATCGTGCCCTCCTGGGGGACGGGTTCACCGGAGATACAGACGGTGACACGTGGAGGACAGAGCTTTGGCTCTTCCCCGCGGCGGACGACGTCCGTCCACCACGAGTTACCAATCATGATCGCTGTCGGTGGGGGACAGAGGAATCGCTTCTCAGTCCCATAGGATTTTTGGGCGACCCTGGAGGACATAACAATGACGGTCCTTTCGCCAAAGGCAAGGCGGTTTGGAGTCCTCACGTACTGGTCCAAGTAAGGGCTATCGAGGATAAACCTGAGTATGGAAATTTTTAAATTAAATGAAGGACGGGACCCACCGGATAAAAGTCTGCAAGTCGTTGGACGAGCCCATGCCTCCGTGGCGCAAGCCAGTGAAGCTGGTAGGGATGCCGGGCATCAAAGACATGTCTGCGTGGGGGTTGGGACCAAGGTATTGAGGGATGTCTTCGTACGCAGCCATGCCAGAGTCAGGTCGGAAACAATGAGTGGCCTGTGGAGCGACGCCTCGAAACATGTCTGGACTGTGAGCGATATGGGACGGGACGGAGCTTGGCGCGAGGGTGGAGTGCGGGAAGTGGGAGTCATGCTGGAAGCGACCCAAACGATCGGGGAACTGCTGTAGGGGAGCGTAACCAGGACCGTTGCTCATACCATACTCATCGGCAAATTCTGAGTGGTAGCCAGTACCACCGACGCTGGAGATGCGACGCTCTGGCAGGTCGGAGTAATGACCATCGGAAAAGCCTTTTTGGTGGCCGTTGAGAGGGAACACGGGCGAGTGCTGAATGCCGGACATGGGGTCGCTGGGGGTGAGGGGGGAGACCTTGCCGGAGCTGCCGCTGTAGGAAGAAGGGACGCTGCTCATGATGTCGTACGAACTGCCGTTAGAGTGACCAAATGGAGGGACGGTGTCTGAAAAGGAGGAGCGGGAGTAAGCTGGATCTTGGGCCATGGAGTATGAGGGACCGAGAGAAGAGGACGAGGACGAGTTTGTGCGATAACGGGATGAGGAGAAGGAGGAGGGATTGTTGTTGAAGATGTCGTAGGGGGGGTGGTCAGGCACGTCCATGGGTTCTACGTGATCGAAGTTTTGAGGGGGGATCGACTGGGAGAGATGGTGGTGCGAAGGGGAAGCGGTGTCGACGGAATGGAGAGAAGAGAAGGTCTGATCGAGATCCGCAGTGTAGAGAGGATGGGAGGACTGGTGAGCGGAAGTTGGGCCAAAGTCCATTGAGGGAGGGGGAGGAGGAGGAGGAGGAGGAGGAGATAGTGGTGGTTAAAGACAAAGACGAAGGGACCAGTTGTTTGCGCGGATGGGCGATGTCGAGTAGAAATGGGTGATCGGGCGTCGGGAGTTGCCGCTGTCACATCACGGAGGGACCATATTGAGCGATCAGGTCTAATAGGAACTATTAGCTAGGATCCTTACCAGTTCAGAGCTTAGAGAAAAAACTTTATGCTGTAACATTACGATCAGCGTGTCAATACGGTCGTTTCAGCCGCGACCACTCACCGAGACACGACGAACAACGCCAACTATGAAATACAGCCGTGTGCCTGTCCGAGTCTGCGACCGTCGCGCTGCCGTTATGACACTTGTCTGCTGCTACGTGGATGTCCAGCGAGACGTGAAAGGCGTACGCGAACTTGAAAATGGGAACACGCCGTACACTTCCTCCACGCCTCCGCTTTTATATCTCTGGATTTGCACGGAACTTTAATTGCATCTCAACAACCATATTACAGCCCAGATCGCCAACACCGCGGCAGACACTGATTTCATGACAAAAAAAATCAAAAAAGGTCCCGTTTCCTTGCTATCAATTCTATCCCTGCTTGTGTCTCGGCAAGCCCAGAAAGATCTACCGCGAGTCCTCATTTGCGATCTCTCTCTTGCCTTTCTAGTCGCTGTCTGCTTTCCTGAGCCTATCGGTGCTCGGTATATTTCCAGGCGGACCGCTCCGTATTTTGGTCCCTCTTTTCCGATTGGCCTAGAACGACTCACCTTGTGGCATTGACTCCCTGCGCTCGCACACTCGGCGGAATTAATTGCGCTTTTCGACACCATCTCTCCCCTTGGATCTTTGCTATTTTCGACCTCTTCGGTCTTTTCCGTCAATGAGGTACATTGTCTAGTCCCATCACGGGACGTCTTGCTCATTCTGGCCCATTGTCTGATAGACGCCTTGCCGTCTCTTCCTCCTAGTCCGTCCTTTGGGCAATAATTTTAGCGAAACTCGCACTGCTCTCCTCAGTCTGCCCGCGAACAACGGGTCACCCCCCCCACCCCGCGGTTCACATTTCCTGTCCTCGATCTTCCTCATCTCCGGCTGTGACCCTTGGTATGTGTTGTGCAGCTCCTCGTGCACTGCACGCCCTCTCAGCCATTATGACACCATCTTCAGACGTTCGGTTACATCCGATCACACTCTCCTGACGGCATCTGTACTATATGCCATATGGTTCCTCTCTCCGCCACCGGGTTCCGTCCCGCTTGTTGCGATCGCGCGGACTTTAACCTTCATGGTGGCTGATGCAATCAGTGCAGGCCCTGCCGAGCGGCCCCCTGCATTCTTTTTTCATCCACTCGGTTGCAAAGAGTAACCAGATGACAAACTCAACATATCGGTGCTCTAATTGTAACCTCGCTGCCAAGCGACCCCATGGCATCCATGAGCAAACAGCGAGAAGCCTATCCTGTTTGGAAGGTGCTTGCCTGCTATCACAATTTTCCCTTGGGCAATATTCGAGCTGAATTGCATATTGATACCGCAATGCGCATGCTTTCACACCCCAGTTTTATTATCTTTTTTTTTTTCTTTTTCGCTCCTTTATCTCTCTTCCTCTTTCTGTTTAGTGAATCTTTCCATTCCTGTTGCCCTGTTGCCCAGATCTGAGGTGACACATGCACCTTGGGTGAGGTCGCAGGATCGTTATGCGCCGTTACCACGAGTTTATCTCAGATAAGGGCCAGCCAGTGTGAGAGCGTCCCGTTATGAATTGGGTATCACTCTGCTTATGCGTCGATCGACTGTGCGATTTAATCTCGGAAAGTTTCCTGTGATGCGGATAACCCTCTCGACACTTACCTAGCCAGTTTTTTTGCTTTCCGTGGAGGTTTCTGTGCTGTGCCTCGTACGTACTTTGGTTCCGCCAGGGGCCTAAAGTTGATCCTAAACGCCATGGAGGCCGAGTGAAGTTGCTCGAAAAATGGTCCGGAAAATGAATTTAAGCAGACAAGCATGATAGAAAGAAATGGTATATTTGTGTGTCGCTGAGCACTCGTCGCGGAGCATCAACGGCATAATTAACAACTGGCCATCCCATATCAAGGTGGCAGCGATCGCAAGCAACTGCCGACAAGACGACGGTATCGCAACGGACACGATAGGGCTATTTTGGTGGCGTGCACACTCCCCTTCAGAGAAACGTGAGGGAAAGTGGCCTCGATGGCCCTGCCGCTTTTTTTCTTCGCTACCGTATTCTTTACGTTTTGAATGAAAAAGTTATCTCGGGCAAGGCAAGCGTATTCTGATGTGCACTGCCTCCTCCTTTAACGATAAACTGCATCACGACGCCAAGGGGGGACCTGTCAGGAACACGCAAAAGAGGGTCGCCTCGGAGCCCGCGCAGAAGCAGCAAGGAATGACCGGGACGCGATGGTCTCGTCAAGGGTTTGTTAGATGACGACAAGGATGAGGTGATGCAAAGTGGATTGACAGGAGCGTGGTACCTACAATGAACAACGTTGAAAGTCAGCATGGAGTAATACAACGGCAATGACGCTAGGGGGAGAGCGCATCGAGTCGAGCCAAGTCCATGCGCGTTTGTGCAGGGCCGATGAGATGGTCTGGAGATAATGTCTGATCGGACGGACGCCGACGGGGTGTGAGGTGATCAGGATCGATGGAGGAGACCAAATGGAAAGCGCGTCCGACGGGTGAGGCATGGAGAAGGGAGACTCAGGATGTCCGACTGATGAGTTGAATTAAGCGGCGCAGTGTAACCAATGATGCTGGTCATAAAACGACCGCGAAGCGCTGATATTAGCCTGATAATGATGAGCGCGGATATGATTCGAGAATCAGCAGAATGGACTGGCTGTGAACATGCAGAAATGGTGCGTCGATAGCGTAGGGTGCGTGAGAGACCATTTGAGATGGTTAGTTAGAATGAAGAGCCACAAAGGTAATGTATCTGATACCTGGAGGTCGCGGTGGAACTAGTTCGGTTTCGAGTGGATGACTATTTTCGGGTGTCTTGCCGTGGCGGTCGTCAGCGCAGCCAAGTGCCTGCCAGCACGGCTCAGCTCATCCCCATTGTCGTCGTCGTCGCCGTCGTCGTGAGCAGCAACCAGTAGTCTGGCTTGATTACTTGTTTTCTCTTTTTTCTTGCCTTGTACTTTCAGTCCTATCTCGTTGGCCAGCCGCCAACACCCCTCACGGCAGACCGCTCGTACTACGTCGAGTTCGAACTGGATTCGAAACACAATGTCAGTGGCTTCCTATCGCTTGGAAACCCCGCGCCCTCGTCCCCCACCACCCCCGTTGCGCCATCCCACCCCAAGGTCCTCGGTTCACATCAACACCCAGAGTAACTCCACACTCCTTTATGACCTTCCTTCTTCGCCTTCCGTCACATCTCCCCCAACCAGCCCCGTCCTCCTAAAGCATAGTTTAGCATCGCCATCATCGCCCTCTTTCCCCGGCGGCAGAGCCCGTGGCCGCAGAGGTGGTCGCACTGGTCCAACTCCCCCCGCCCGTAATCGCTCCTCAACCCCCCTCGGCGTATCTGAAAGCGACCTCGAGAAATTCACCGATTACTGTCGTTCATGGTAATCTCGTTTTCTCACTCTTACATCCATATCATGACGACCTCTCTTTCATGGCGCATGTCAACAGGTACTTTGACCAGGACGAGGCCGCTGGCCGTATCATGACACAAACGCTCACCAACGTCGCCCCATCTCAGCGTGCGCTCTATTCGCGCCTTCAGGCATCCGTTCGCTCTGCTTTTCATGCGAGCGTCAATGCACGGCGACATGCGGAGTTTCAGGCACATATCTGCGCGACTCAGCCAGGCGGTTCCTTGATGCCTCATTCCCGAGCGAACCCCAGCGGTCCAATGGCGAGAAAGGAGCGTTTTGAGCGGCTGGATAGATTTGTAAGGACCTGGTGCACGATGGGCATGCCGGGAACGAAACCCTTCTTTGAGGCGCTATGGTCGGTCATGCGACTACAAGTCCTCCCAGAACAACTGGGAGGTGCTGGTGACAATAGAATCCGATGGGAGTTGGACGATGCCGTGTTCAAGGAAGCTGCGTATGTCTCCCTCACCTATCCGACCTCGTATCTCTGGCCTAATGTTTCTTCCCCCCTCTCTCTCACGCAGTGGCAAAGACTTCATGCTCGAAGCTATCGATGTTCTCAAAGGAGTAGGTTGCTATTTGCTTTTCCAATAATACATACTGATCCACACCGTTGCTTAGGTTCTCGCCTTTGAGGAGGTCTCTTCTTCGGGTGCACAGTGTCACAACTATGATTCCCATCCGGCATCATCTTCCTGTCCGAACAGCAAATCAAATCCATCCTCTCGTTCACCAAAGCCATCGCCCATTTCCGTGGTTACCGTTACCCACAGTAAACGTGCACGAGCACCCAGTGACCCATTCTTAGATATGCCCGCCCTCTCACACTCCCTCCCATCTGCATCCTCTCACTCTTCCAGTGTCGCTGTACCCCCGCCTCCTTGCGCTGCAGAAGACTCAGAAGATGGTGCTCGCTCAATTACTCCCAACTATCCGGATGGGGATGAGGAACTCCCAATGGCTCCTCTCCGCTCAGAACTCCCCTCTGAGGAAACAGACGACATGTATTTACGGATTTGGACAACACCAGATTTACCGAACCCAGAGTACGTATCGTTGCTGAACGTCTTCCCATCGTTTATCACCCGAGGATCGCCGCCTCGTTTCCCCGTCTCATCTCATCCTCGAGCAACTGATATCGAGGAAGGCGAGGGCGAGAGAGGGGAGGGCAAGGAAGTTCGCTATGGAACCGGTGCCATGTGGGTGAGCGCCAAGCAACGGAGCAATGGGTACAAAGGTAGTTGGTGGACCCGCTTCGTCCTATGGTGGCGAAGATTGTTTTGTTAGGATACCCCCTCTGCACACACTCGCCTTTCCCGGAAGGGATGCATTTCAACATTCGTCTCACACAAAGCATATTGAACATATGTAACACCCTCCTTTTTGACTATCACATCGCATGCACACCTGTGGATTGGGTACACATTCATTCATTCAATCTTCTTTCGTAGGTGGATGTTGTTTGATTTGGACATGCCGGTACTACACAGCAGAGAGAGCGAGGCTTTATTCTGCTGGGACGTTTTACTTCAACTTTCGTTTTCGGTTTTTTCCCTCGTGGTATTGCGCCATTCTGGCCACTTTGTCGTACGGTCTTACGGCGGCGAAGAGGGTGCAACTTGAAGGTGGTACCGACCGGGACCGTTTCAAATGAAATGACGGCAACCGGCACCGTAGGCTCCGATTGTGCGCCCGACAGCCGAGCAAATAAATCCAAAAAAAAAAAATAGTGCGGCAAACCAACCCGACGTACCGGTGGTGCAATCAGAGCGCGCACATTTGCAAGAAAATCGGGTGCTGTCGAATCAAAAACAACAAAAATAAAAATTCGAATCGTCTGATCTTCTGTATAGAAGAACTATATCAAACAACCGAAACCCCGCGTTTCCCTCACTGCTGGCAGGTCCCTCCGAAGGGGGGAGGCCCTTGGCAATGTTGGCATCGTCGCCTTTTTTTCATGTGGGTGTTTCAATTGCTTGGATTCTGACTGAATCCGCCCTGTTAATCCAGTGGGCCTTGATCTGATTTCAACACAGTAACATCTAATCTCATTCCACATGCCCAGATGGCGAGATCTTGAGACACCTTTTTTTATGCGCGGCCCCAAGACACCCAAAAAAAAGGTCAGACGCCAGTTCGACGGCAATGGTTGACCGCTACAGATAGGCAACCGCAATGGAAACATGCCGCCTCAGATGCGGTACAAATGACCGCGTCCCCCTCTTTTGATTTTACAAGGCACACACGCGCTGCAGCGCGCAGTGAGATTTTTCTTATCTTTTTTTTTTCGGAACAGACTCGGCGCAAAAGAGGCAGCGCGATGCATAATGGGTCAAGCCTCGGCCCTTGAGACCCCACGCATGACGCGTTCTCTCGGACGACGGCAGCGATACGGCAGGTGCAACGCGTCGGGTTTCCAAAACACGTTTCGATGGCCTTGTCTGGTGTCCAGGGGACTCGTCAGACATGTCTTCGTGGTCGGGACGATCGCGATGAAAAATTCGTTCCCCGTTGCTGCCTTCCCTGTCTCCATTCGTCTGGGTGGAATCGGAATCCTTTGCGAATGACATCGACACATTCGTCCTACAGGGTTCGGGAGGAATATCGCGTTGCGATCGGGCACCCATTCTGGTGTGTGTTCGAGACGGGTGGTCGCAAAGGCCCATAGCGTGGCTTAGACTTTGGTGTGAAGCACACACGGATGGTAACGGTCGTGTGTGAACGCCTCTTAGAGCGGAAAGCCGTCCTCCCTGCAACTTGGAGGTTGGTGGGAAGTGGTGGAGTCGGTCGAGACTTGGGGCAGGTTTGCAACATACGGCGCCAGTCGAACGAGCCTGCCAATAGGCCCCGTGAACAGAATCCGTGGGGCGAATGGTCCTGCCCGTGTTTACGTTTACATGGCAGGTGGTGCCTCCCTTCATCAAGGGTGTTGGAGGGCCTTTTCGAAAGTGGGCAGAACGGTGTCATCATACCATCATGTGGGCTTATCTCTCCACTGGCCTCTTCCCTCGTTGTCTTATCGCGCCCCAGCGAGGCTACACCTATCGTGGCGCATGGCGCGATGCACTGGTACAGACGTCCAGGTCCCGGCTGAGACCGCTATCTCTGATGTCTCGTACCACAGACACACGCACGTCTGTCAAAGCCACTGGGGCTTCGATTCCTGCGCACACATGGTCCCGTACTTCCATTCCTCGTCCCTTTTTCTCTAAGCTGGCTAATTTTATGTATGCCATCTGCGGATAACTCGCATCGCCTCTCCCGCGAACGACTGCGGGCGTCTCTGGAAATAGGCCTTGTGGTTGAAGGCAGGTGGCGATTGGGAACTTTGAGAATAGAGTTCTCGTTCAGCGGCGATTGCGGTCGACGTGCGTCGAGCTTCTACCACGTGAGGAGGCTGACCATATGAATCCACTTATCATCCCGGGCACTTATTTTAGATGATGACTCCGTTCCAGTCCGTTTGTTTCCCAAGGGAACGCACATCAGACACAGAATGACATCAAAAATGCGTCAGCGTTGTGCAGGTAGGAGCAACACATCAAGTACAAGGCTTGCCTCGCCCCCTTTCTCCTTGGTTGCACCGATGAAATTAGGTTAATGTCTTGGGATCTAGATTTTTTCTCGTGGTTTCGATGCTGACCGCAGATCGTCGGTGGCACTCGGAGGCCTCGACGTGATGTTGCGGTGTTGTATTGCCCGTGTCCACTGCTTCTCTCCTATCTAACTCTGCTGACCATTTACAGATCAGCCTCTTAGAGCTGAACCTCGATGACCCTCTCTTTGACGACCCAGCCGGGTGGCTCGGAGCCTGGTAGCCATAAAAAATAAAAAAGACACACGATGGCTGGATTCTTGAACGATAGAACAGCCATTCAATGTTTCTCCCACCGACCCCATCAATTTTTTTCTCCCTTTTTTTCTAGTTCCCATCTCGCCATTGCGCTCTCCATGCGGCGTGTTCAGGCCCGCTCTTGCTTCTTCCTTATCAGATCTGTGTATGGGGGCCGTCCCGGCGGGCGAAACAGCCATGCGAATTCCCCGACGGATGTGCCGCGTTGACTCACTTGGCTGCCAATGTCCAGCTGGACACCCCGGATCGCTATCCGAGTCTCGAGAGCGTGAGTGCACAATTTGGTCGACTTGGCAACCGACCCAACAGGCAAAGCACCCTTGCTCCCCCCCTGAATTTCCCCTGTCCTCCCCACTGTTTCGCCACACAACCCCATTGCGTATGGTGCAGGGACGGCGCGCGAATCGCGATTGGCCCCGTCGTAGGCACGCGCGCCGTCAGGAAAACGCTAACACACCCTGGATGATCGATCTCGGTTCGGGTTTCCTCGTGTTCTCCATACGGCAATACTTACATTTATTCTTTCGCGCTTCCGTCATCCCGTTACATTTTTCCTCAGACTACGTCGTTCTTCGAAGCACGGCTGAGTTGGCCGGTGGGAAACGAAAGCGGTGCAAGCTCTGTAGTCAAGGAACTAATACTTACTGATGGAGCAACGGGCGTACTTGATGCATGATGGCTGCCAGTGCTGCCCAGGGTCCAGCACCTGTCAATGGTATTCCTCCCTTTAGTACTGCTTCAAGTTGTTTTCCCAAGCTAACGCGTGGTTCGACGATGCGCAATAGAATTACTCATTACCCTCGTTTTAATCGACGTCGATGTCATCCGAGTCGGTCATGGTGTCATGTAATGACGATACTTACGTTGCAGTAAGGCAATCACGATGATTAAATCGCACGCTGGGCTTTGTGAAGGCCAATCAGGTATAGCGTGTTTTACTTGGGACCTCTTTTTTCGTACCTGCCAACTGGATCCACGTCCGACAACCTCCTTTTTAGAACCCATCTGGCCGTTTAGCGAGTCTCGCGTACGCACCGTCGGGCGTTCAGTCAGGACACGCTCCTCGGAGCCGCACTCGACCCGATCTCAACGTCCCGTTAGGCATACGTTCCCCCTCCAGTCACTGATCACGCAATTCGACCGGACATCCACCCCTGCCATATCAAAAAATGATATTTCCCGAGAAGAATCACGTACTGGTCGAGGAAAGAAAGGTGCATGGCAGATGGACTTGCTGGACAGCTCCAGGGTCGTCTAATCCATGCGATGCGCCTCTTGCTCCCGTCCGCCCACCAGATCACAATGCCATGCATAGCGCTATGTTCTGTGGCGACACCCCTGGGGAGCGCAGGAAAGGTCCGCGTCTGCGCTGGGCGCAGACACGGATTGTAGACTTGAAGTAATTGAGTGGTGCGGCGATATTGGGACCTGGCCGTTTCGGCTGGCTGTCATACTGGACGTTTGCTTGGCATGGATATGTCGATTTTGGTTATGTCTCGTCGATCTCTCACTGGAGATGGTGCTATCAGTTCTCCTTCCGCAGCGCCAAGGGTAAACAAGTCATAGAAAGATGCTGGGAGAGCCGATTGTGCGATGTTATCTGAATCGGGGGCATGCAATTCAATGGTGTTGACACGATGGGTCTTGGGCGACACAAGGTCACCGAAGGGGGTTCAAGACCGAGATCCGCCGTTGGCAAAG